>SJYC01007342.1:0-12138 GCA_006408675.1 Madoqua kirkii | reverse complement strand
GGCTGGATGTCATCACGGACTCGATGGACGTGAGTCTTAGTGAACTCCGAGAGATGATGATGAACAGGGAGGCCTGGCGTGCTGTGATACATGGGGTCGCGAAGAGTTGGACACGACTGAGTGACTAAACTGAACTGAAAATAAACATCAGTGAGGAAAAACTGAAAATTTATCTTCTAAGATCCGAAACAAGGCAAGAACAAGGTCTACTATCACAACTTCTATTCAATACATTACTGAAAATCATAATTAGACAAGAAAAAGAAAACGTGTTATCTTAATCAAAACAGAAGTAAAATCATTTCTGTTTGCTTATCTCATGATTATATATGTAGAAAAACCAAGACTCCTTTAAATCTAAGACTCCTTTATCACCCCATAAAGTGGTAAAACTAAATAAATAAATTAAACAAAGTTACAGAATACAAAATCAGCATGCAAAAATCAGTAGTGTTACTGTGTACCACCAATAAACAATCAGAAAGAAATTAAGAACACAACCTCATTTGTATTAGCAATAAAAAAAAAAATACTTAGGAATTAACTTCACCAAAAAAGTGAAAAAAAATTATATACTAAGGATTGTAAGAAAAATTGAAGGAAATTTTAAAAGATACATAGAAATAAGGAAAAAATAAAATATGCTCATGACTTTGAAGAATTAATATTGTTAAAATATCAATAGTACCACAACCTATCAACAAATTCAGAGCAATCCCTATCAAAAATCCTAAAGACTTTTTTTTGCAAAAATATATAGGAAAAAAAAACACTAAAATTTGTAAGAACCACAAAAGATCCCAAATAGTCAAAGAGCAAGAAGAACAAAGTTGGAATAACAAGTCCTTACTTCAAACTCTACTACAAAGCTATAATAATCAAAATAGTATAGCACCAACATAAAAACCAGCCTAAGTATAGACTATGAAACAGAAAACTCAGAAATAAAGCTACATATTAGTTATCAATTAATTCTCAACAAGATACCAAGAACAAACATGAGTAAAGGATAGGCACTTCAAAATTGTCCTTGGGAAAACAGGATGGCCACAAGCAAACTAATAAAATTAAGTCTCAGTGTCACACCATATATAAAAATTACCTCACTCAAAATAAAAGATTTTACAAAGGAGTTGCAAAGCTCCTAGAAGAAATTGGCAAAGTATTCTTGACATTGGTCTTGGAAATAATATTTTGGATATGACAGTAAAAGCATGAGGAAAAAAAAAGACAAGTGATATTACAACAAACTAAGAAGCTTCTGCAAAAGTGAAAGTGAAAGTAAATTCACTCAGTCGTGTCCAACTCTTTGTGACTCCATGGACTGTAGCTTACCAGACTTCTCTGTCTGTGAGATTTTCCAGGCAAGAATACTGGAGTGGTTTGCCATTGCCTTCTCCAGATCTTCCCCATCGAGGGACTGAACCTGGGTCTCCAGCATTGCATGCAGATGTACAGCAAAGGAAATAATGAAATTAAAAGCAACTGTTAGAATGGAAGAAAATATTTGCAAACTATACATAAGATGAAGGATTTATTTTCAAAATACTTTAGGAATTTAAACAACTCAATACCCAAAATACAAATAACTCAATTTAAAAATGGGCAAAGGAACTAAGTAGATACCTCTTGAAGAAGAAATTCAAATGGCTAACAGTATATGAAAAGGTTCTCAACATCTCTAACCAGAGAAATGCAAATCAACATCATATTGAGATAATACCTCACACCAGTCAGGATGGCTACATCAAAAAAGACAAAAATAACAACTTTGGAGACAATGTGGAGAAGAGGAAACCCTGTACATTGCTCATAGGAAAGTAGATTATTGCAACCATCATGGAAAATAGCATGGAAATTCCTCAAAAAATTTATTCAGCAATCGCATCTCAAGGTATATATGTAAAGAGAATAAAATCACTATCTTCAAAAAGTATCTGCATTCCTGTGTTCACTGCAGCATTATTCATGAGCCAAAACATGCAAACAGTTTTGGCATCTGTCTATAGATATTGTTCAGTCACTAGTTTATGTCCAACTCTTTGCAACACCATCAACTGCAGCATGCCAGGCTTCCTTGTCCTTCATCATCTCCCAGAGTTTGCTCAAACTCATGTCCATTAAGTCAGTGAGGCCATCACATCATCTTGTCCTTTGTCATCCTCTACTTCTTCTGCCTTCTATCTTTCCCAGCATCAGGGTCTTTTCCAATGAGATGGCTTTTGCATCAGGTGGCCAGTGTATTGGAGCTTCAGCTTCTGCATCAGTCCTTCCAATGAATATTCAGGGTTATTTCCTTTAGGATTGACTGGTTTGATCCCCTTGCAGAACAAGGGATTCTCAAGAGTCTTCTTCAACACTACAATTCAAAAGCATCAATTCTTTGGTGCTTGGCCTTCTTTATGGTTCGACTCTCACATCCATACATGACTACAGGAAAAACCATAACTGACTATACAGAACTTTGTTGGCAAAGTAATGTCTCAGGCTTTTAATATGCTCTCTAGGTTGATCATAGCTTTTCTTCCAAGGAGCAAACATCTTTTAATTTCATGACAGCTGTCACCATCCTCAGTGATTTTGGAGCCCAAAAAAATAAATTCTTTCCTGTTTCCATTGTTTCCTCATCTATGTGAAGTAATGGGACTGGATGCTGTGATCTTGGTTTTTTGAATGTTGAGTTTTAAGCCAGTTTTTTCACTCTCCTCTTTCACCTTCACCAAGATGCTCTTTAATTCTTCTTCATTTTCTGCCACAAGGGTGGTGTCATCTTCATATCTGAGACTATTGATATTTCTCCTGGCAATCTTGATTTTGTCATGTGATTCATCGATCCAGCATTTCACAAGCTGTATACTCTGCAGATACATATATATACATAAGTTAAATAAATAGGGTGGCAATATATAACCTTGATGCACTCCTTTCCCAGTTTGGGGCCAGTCTGTTGTTCCATGTTCAGCCATGTTCAGTTTTAACTGTTGCTTTTTGACATACGTACAGGTTTCTCAGGAGGCAGGTAAGGTGGTCTGGTATTCCCATCTCTTGAAGAATTTTCCAGTTTGTTGTGGTCCACACAGTCAAAGGCTTTGGCATAGTCAATGAAGAAGAAATAGATATTTTTCTGGAATTCCCTTGCTTTTTTGATGATCCATGGGATGTTGGCAATATGATCTCTGGTACTTCTGCCTTTTCTAAATCCAGCTTATAAATCTGGAAATTCTCAGTACATGTGCTGGTGAAACCTATCTTGGAGGATTTTGAGCATGACCTTGCTAGCATGTGAAATGAATGCAGTTGTGCAGAGGTTTGAACAGTCTTTGACATTGCCCTTGTTTGAGATTAGAATGAAAACTGATCTTTTCCAGTCCTATGGCCACTGTTGAATTTTCCAAATATGCTGGCATATTGAATGTGGTGTTTTAACAGCATCATCTTTTAGAATTTGCAGTAGCTCAGCTGGGATTCATGAGTTTGAGCAAGCTCTGGGGAAGGCTGGCATGCTGCAGTCCATGGGGTTGTAAAGAGTCAGACATAACTGAGCTACTGAACAACAACAGCTAGAATTCCATCACCTCCACTAGCTTTGTTCATAGTGATGCTTCCTAAGGCCATTTGACTTCACAGTCCAGGATACCTGGCTCTAGTGTGAGTGATCACACTATCATGGTTATCTGGGTCACCAAAATCTTCTTTGTATAGTTCTTCTGTGTATTCTTGGCACCCCTTCTTAATATTTTCTGCTTCTGTTTGGTCCATAACATTTCTGTCCTTTTTTGTGCCCATCTTTGCATGATATGTTCCCTTCGTATCTCTAAAGTTCTTGAAGAGATCTCGAATCTTTCCCATTCTACAGTTTTTCTCTATTTTTTTTTGCATTGTTCACTTAGGAAGGCTTTCTTATCTCTCCTTGCTATTTCTTAGAACTCTGTATTCAGATAGGTCTATTTTTCCTGTTCTCCTTTGCCTTTCATGTCTCTTCTCTTACCAGCTATCTGTAAGGCCTCCTCAAACAACCATTTTGCCTTTTTTCATTTTTTTTTCCCTTGGGGATGGTTTTGATCACTGATTTCTATACAATGTCACAAACCTCCATTCATAGTTCTCAGGCACTCTGTCTATCAGATCGAATCTCGGAATCTATTTGTCACTTCTACCATATAATCGTAAGGGATTTGATTTAGGTCATACCTGAATGGCCTAGTTGTTTTCCTACTTTCTTAAACTGAAGTCTGAATTTTGCAATAAGGAGTCTAGGATCTGAGCCACAGTTAATGCCTAGTCTTTTCTTTCTTTTTTCCCCTCCTTTTTTCTTTTTTCTTTCTTTTTTTTTTTTTTTTGCTGACTGTATAGATCTTCTCCAACTTTGGCTGCAAAAAATATATAATCAATCTTATTTCACTATTGGTGGTGTCCATGTGTAGAGTCATCTTAAGTTGTTGGAAGAGTGTTTTCCATTACCAGTTCCTTCTCTTGGTAAAACTCTGTTAACATTTGCTAACATTTTATAATTTGCTACTTCATTTTGTACCCCAAAGCCAAACTTGCCTGTTACTCCAGGTATCTCTTGACTTCCTACTAAGTATTTCTTAGTACTTCCTGCTACTTCCTACCCATTCCAGTCCCCTATGTATTTCAAGTATGGGGACTGGATTAAAAAAAAAAAATTACATCTATCTATTTGCCTATCTCTCTATGCACAATGAAATACTATTCAGTCTTAAGGATAAAGAAAATCCTGCCATTTGAAATAACGTGACGAACCTGTAGGACATTATGCTAAACAAAATATCTGTACACAGAAAGAGAAATGTTCCATGATCTAACTTATATGTGGAATCTAAATTAGCTAATCTCATAGAGGCAGAGAATAAAATGGTAGTTCCTAGGGCCTGGAATTAAGAGAAAATTAAGAGAAAATAGTATGATGTTGGTCAAAGGTTACAAAGTTTCCGTTTTACAAGATTAATAAATTATACAAATCTGCTGTAGGCACAGGGAGCTCAACTCAGCACTCTGTGATGACCCAGAGGGGTGGGATGCTGAGTGTGAGAGAGAGACAGAAACTGATACAACACTGTAAAGCAATTTTACTCCAATTCAAATAACCTAATGTACAACGTGGTGAGAATAGGTAACAATATATCATTCCATACTGAAATTTAGAAAGATGGCTGATCTTATATTAAATCTCAACACATACATATATGCACACTGATAACTGTATAGGGGTAATAGACATGACATTTATTCAGTATGTTATGATTATAGTGATCTTTTCATAATATGTATGTTTCAAAGCATGAAGCTGTACTCTTTACAATTTTTATGTGTCAAAGATATCTCAATAAAGCTGTTTTTTATTGAAAACCAAAATTATATTAAAGTTTTATTGGTAAACCAGGAATGAAAAGGTACTATGGAAAAAAATTAAGCAAGAGGGTTAGTGTGCAACATGATCCTAAATATTGTGGTGTATGAACAAAAAAATAGAGTTATTTATGTCAAAAAGACCTAAAATGGGGCCAGGAGGGCATCAACAAACTATAACTCACACAATCTATACCTGGATGCTGTGTAAACTTTTGATCTGGCCATCCACAGACCACCTGGAACTCAATTTTCTTTACTCGATGGAAGCTGCAGCTTAGCAACAATCTGATGCTGTTAAGTAACTGAATGCCCGCTGACACCAATCTCAGTTCTGTAAAACAATCCATGTAACTTTTGGAATGTCTTTGTCTGTTTTCTTTATACACCCGCACAATTTTCTGTTTCCCTTGGAGAACACTTGAGTTTCAATTCAAATCAGTACCTCTCAAATTGCAATTCTTAAAATTTCAAATAAACTACTCTTTTATTTGAAACCTTCTGCATTTTTTTCAGTCAAAATTACTAAATTAATCTATAGTTTGGAATCCATATTTATTGCAATTAGAAACTTTGAAAGAGCTTTACCTTTTTTCCTGTTTTGATATGTTTCTGTTTCATGATATAATTGCTTCATCAGCTTAAAAAGTGAAATATCAAAATTATATATTTCAGTCATTAAAAAATTGCTAGCAATTTCTAGCAAAATACCTAGACCTAACATAAATTGGCCAAATAGTTTAGCAACTGCTCTTTTTAAAACTTTTGCTCTTTCACCCCAGGCTGAATTCAATTTGCCATTAATTGCATCTGTCAAACTTTGAATCGGATCAGGTAGCCTGAATTTTGTGAGCCAAAGTGCTATTTTGTGATACTGTGTTCTGCTTACTACTTGCTACCTTCTACCCTAAAGGCAACTGCGGTTTCAGGAATGCAGTAACGTATCAATTAATTTATATTCCAAGTATAAAGTCCTCTGAGTATTTGAATCCAGTTGCCATCCTTACTGAGCAATTCAATAGAAGGTCTACCTGGAAAACAGGACCATAGTTTATAGAAAAACGGAGAAACTTGACTGCATTGTAAACCGTAAAATAACTGTAGTCTCCAGGCTAAACTCCCCTGACTGGATGTCTTCTCAGAGGAAAGAATTCCCAGTCCCTTCTGCTGATAAGTCTGGGAGTGGAAGCGCTGCTCTACCCGGTTAATGCATCCATGGGAAGACCATGAGTCTCTGCTTATATGACTGTGCTCTGTATATTCTGGCCCAAGAACTAACAAACAAGGAACACATTGTGCCCCAAATCAGAAGTTAAGCTTGGAAAGAATATAAAGCTCACCTGGTTTACCCTCTATGTAACAGATGTTCTGCACTATCTTTGTTAGGGGAAGTACACTGATTGAAACTGCCCACCCTGGCCAGGCATCATAGTAACCATTCACATGAGCTGTTTTATGACAGGAGATCCTGATAAGGAATATGGAACTAATAAACCACCACCAACAGGAAGAGTTTGGGAAAGGTTAAAAGAAGACAGCATGTGTCTGTCCACTTTCCAGAATCCCTCTTGCTAGCATCCATCTTGGCTGAGCAATGCCTATGCCACCAGGAAAGACTCTGAATTAGAATTATTGGCCAAAGACCACCCAGAAACTAATCCCATCACCATAAAACCCAAGACTGCGAGCCACGCAGCAGAGCTGTTCTCCCAGGTTCCCTTACCCTACTGCTCTCCACCCGGGTACCCTATCCCAATAAAATCTCTTGCTTTGTCAGCACATGTGTCTCCTCGGACACTTCATTTCCAAGTGTTAGACAAGAGCCCAGTTTTAGGCTCTGGAAGGGGTCCTCCTTCCTGCAACATCTTGACCCAGTTTGAGGCCCTGGGCTAGAGGCCAGACAGTCCCCTTTCTTGCGCAACTGCTTAAGTCCACATTGCACAATGCCAACCACGTCCCTTGGGGGGCTTGCACACTCAGCACTGTACAGTCACCTTAATGACCCCAGGACTAGGCACTAGATGACTAGAAACAGTGCCCCAGAACCAGCTAAAATTGTTATTAGTCAATCCTAAACTTGCTAAACCTTTCTTCCCCTTCCTTCCCAAAGAAAATGCAATAAAGGCATTTGCCCAAGCTCCCCCTCTCCCTGTGCTTGTGAAAGACAACCCCCCCCCCAACTCCACCTTGAGCTTCCCCTGAGTGGCCCTGAATGGCGTCCTGTGTTACACCCAGGGAGCTGTGAGGAACAGAACCTTAAAATCTGGTTCTTCCCTCGTGAGCAGCATCTAGTCTCAATACACCTCACGCTAGTTAATATGATTAAAACAACCTCCTTATCTTCCTAAAGAGAAAAGAAATGTATGAAAAAGACAGATAAATCACCTAGATATTCACCAGTTTATTAAACTTGGGTCCAAAATTCAGGTTGTTGACCACAGTCTTCTAATTCACAATGTCTTTCTTCAAATTTACCATGAAAAGCAGAGATTACCAGAGAATAACAATATAATAAAATAATCATAATATCCCTAATGTATTGAGCAGCTAACTACTAAAACTTATTACTGTGTTTGGCAGTATACATACACAGTAGCTCTTCAGGGTATATTAAAAAAAAAACAACTAGATTTGCACTTGAGAAAACTGATACTTAGAGAGGGAATTGGTTCAGAACAATTGGCTCTGCTTCATCATATATCAGGCAATTCACAGTCATAATTCAAATGTTGAAACTTCCAAATCAATGCACTAGTCATCACCTTCCACAAAGGATGAGATATTAGAATCAAAAATTCCTCTTCCTTCACTGCTGGAAGAGGGAAAATCAAGGCAGGGAGGAGATAAAAGATAGCTGTGAGTTTTTAATGAAAGCACAAACAGAAATTAGCATAATCTTTAGTGAGGAGACTATGTACTTTTTACCCTTTCCTATTTCTCTTTATTTTATTTAGACATTTCCTACACTCTAGGGTTTTTGTTTTTGTTTTTTTTTTTTCATCTTTTTTGAATGCCTATAATGTGCCAGACACTGTTCTAAGTACTTTACATACAATTCTCACAACAACTTAATGATATATTTTAATTAACCCATTTTACAGATGAGAAAATCGAGGTACTCAGCTACTAATCCAGGCAACATGGCTCCAGATTCTACCATCCCCGCCACTGTACTAAACTTCTTTCATATATGCATGCTCATAAATCTGCTGTTCCTGTGCATTTTCCCCAGTGAATAGATCCATCTGAAATATTCAGGAAAGCCCATTATTCACCCCTTGGTATCTGAGGAGGAGTAGGGCATAGGTTTCAGGACCTCCCCTTAAAAACAGAATCTCCAGATGCTCAAGTCCTTATATAAAATAGAATAGTGTTTGTATATAACATATATACATTCTCCCATATACTTTACATCATCTCTAGATTACTTAGGCAGTTAGTACAATGTAACTACTATGCAAATAGTTTTCAGCCTGAGGCAAACTTAAGTTTTGCTTTCTGGAAATTTCTGGAAATTTTTTCTGGATATTTTTGATTCAGGATTGGTTGGATCTGCAGATAAAAAATCCACAGATAAGGATGTTTGACTGTATGCATAATTCTACCACACTTACCCCTTATATCTTATCATAGCCCCATATGTTCTGCATTCTGAGGGCAGGTTGGAGATATGGCACTTCATGAGCTATTATTAGAATCTGGGCTGTAGCTAAAGTGGAAACCAAGGGAATTTTTTTCTAGAACCAGATTTCCTCAAGGAATGGGGAGACTGACTTTGAATTAATGCATTTTCTCTGCTGTAACTCTGGAAGGACTATACTGCACATTCCAAGATCAAATGCTATAGTTGTACGGATTGGATTGTGGCAGATTGGTGAGTATTTGACTTTTCATGGGAGACTTAATGAAGACTTAGGAGGAAGGCATGTGGTATGATGGGAATCAGGAGCCAGATTTGGCGTATCTGCTTAGCTTTACTTCAGCTGCACTTCATTTATGTAAGCAGCTGTTTTCTCCTCTGAGTATTTAAATTATGAAGAAACAATAAATCACAGAGCATCTGGAAGACTGAAAGGCAAAGAACCCACTATGGAACCTAATGTCTGTTGGAATTATCTCTTTGGCCTAAAGGAGAAATGGAATTTTGCCAGAGAGAAAAACAAGATGATGAATACCAAGACAAGGAGGGAATATTCTCTCAAGCAACATCAAGACTTTCCAGGGATTATTGCTTTGACCCAGATGCATACAATGCCCAATCAGTTAAGGGTGGAACATCTCATGAAGCCTACTCTTCTATAGGCAGATGTCAGATATATTGTGGGTTCAGTTCCAGACCATGGCAATAAATATCAAAATAAAGCAAGTTACATGAACCTTTTGGTTTCCAGTGCGTATAAAAGTTATGTTTATACTTTCAGTTCAGTTCAGTCACTCAGTAGTGTCTGATTCTTTGTGAACCCATGGACTGCAGCTTGCCAGGCCTCCCTGTCCATCACCAACTCCCTGAATTTACTCAAACTCATGTCTGTTGAGTTGATAATGCCATCCAACCATTTCACCCTCTGTCATCCCCTTTTCCTCCCACCTTCAATCTTTCCCAGCATCCGGATCTTTTCAAATGAGTCAGTTCTTCACATCAGGTGGCCAAAGTATTGGAGTTTCAGCTTTAGCATCAGTCCTTCCAGTGAACACCCAGGACTGATCTCCTTTAGAACGGACTGGTTGGATCTCCTTGCAGTCCAAGGGACTCTCAAGAGTCTTCTCCAACACTACAGTTTAAAAGCATCAGTTCTTTGGTGTTCAGCTTTCTTTATAGTCCAACTCTCACATTCACACATGACCACTAGAAACACCAAAGCTTTGACTAGATGGACCTTTGTTGGCAAAGTAATGTCTCTGCTTTTTCATATGCTGTCTCGGTGGTTCATAGCTTTTCTTCCAAGGAGCAAGCGTCTTTTAATATCATGACTGCAGTCACCATGCAGTGATTTTTGGAAACCCCCACCCCCCCAAAATAAAGTCTCTCACTGTTTCCATTGTTTCCACTTTTATTTGCCATGAAGTGATGGGACTGGAAGCCATGATCTTAGTTTTCTGAATATTGAATTTTAAACCAACTTTTTTCACTCTCCTTTTCACTTTCATCAAGACATGCTTTAGTTCTTCTTGGCTTTCTGCTGTAAGTGTGGTGTTATCTGCATGTATGAGGTTATTGATATTTCTTCTGGCAATTTTGATTCCAGCTTGTGCTTTATCAGTCCAGCATTTCTCTTTCTGTACTCTGCATATAAGTTAAATAAGAAAGGTGACAATATTGTAGTCTAAAAGTATACAATATGACTATGTCTAAAAAACAGTATACATATCTTAATTAAAAATACTTTATACCTAAAAAAATCTAACCATCACCTGAGCCTTCAGGGAGTCATAATCTTCCTTCTGGTGGAGGGTCTTGCCTCAATGTTGATGGCTGCTGACTAATCAGGGTGGGTGGTAGTTAGTGAAGACTGAGATGGCTGTGGTAATTTCCTTAAATAAGAACCCAATAAATTTTACTGTATTGATTGACTTTTCCTTTCATAAAAATGAAAGCATTTCTCTGTAGCATGGAGAGCTAATTGATAGCATTTTATCCATGTAGAACTCCATTAAAACAGGAGTCAATTGTCTCAAATCTTGCTGTTGCTTTATCAGCTAACATTAGGTAATAGCAAAGATGGGCTTGATAAAGGATAAAAATGGTATGAACCTAACAGAAGCAGAAGATATTAAGAAGAGGTGGCAAGCATACACAGAAGAACAAAAAAGATCTTCACGACCCAGATAATCATGATGATGTGATCACTAATCTAGAGCCAGACATCTTGGAATGTGAAGTCAAGTGGGCCTTAGAAACCATCACTATGAACAAAGCTAGTGGAGGTGATGGAATTCCAGTTGAGCTGTTTTAAATTCTGAGAGATGATGCTGTGAAAGTGCTACACTCAATATGTCAGCAAATGTGGAAAACTCAGCAGTGGCCACAGGACTGGAAAAGGTCAGTTTGCATTCCAATACCAAAGAAAGGCAATGCCAAAGAATGCTCAAACTACTGCACAATTGCACTCATCTCACATGCTAGTAAAGTAATGCTCAAAGTTCTCCAAGCCAGACTTCAGCAATACGTGAACCGTGAATTCCCTGATGTTCAAGCTGGTTTTAGAAAAGGCAGAGGAACCAGAGATCAAATTGCCAACATCCCCTGGATCATGGAAAAAGCAAGAGAGTTCCAGAAAAACATCTATTTCTGCTGTATTGACTATGCCAAAGCCTTTGACTGTGGGGATCACAATAAACTATGGAAAATTCTGAAAGAGATGGGAATACCAGACCACCTGACTTGCCTCTTGAGAAATCTGTATGCAGGTCAGGAAGCAACAGTTAGAATTGGACATGGAACAACAGACTGGTTTCAAATAGGAAAAGGAGTATGTCAAGGCTGTATATTGTCACTCTGCTTATTTAACTTATATGCAGAGTACATCATGAGAAATGCTGGGCTGGAAGAAGCACAAGCTGGAAACAAGATTGCCGGGAGAAATATCAATCACTTCAGATATGCAGATGACACCACCCTTATGGCAGAAAGTGAAGAGGAGCTAAAAAGCCTCTTGATGAAAGTGAAAGAGGAGAGCGAAAAAGTTGGCTTAAAGCTCAACATTCAGAAAACGAAGATGATGGCATCCAGTCCATCACTTCATGGGAAATAGATGGGGAAACAGTGGA
>SJYC01007341.1:32-12328 GCA_006408675.1 Madoqua kirkii | reverse complement strand
AAAATATCAATAACCTCAGATATGCAGATGACACCACTCTTATGGCAGAAAGTGAAGAGGAACTAAAAAACCTCTTGATGAAAGTAAAAGAAGAAAGCGAAAAAGTTGGCTTAAAGCTCAACATTCAGAAAACGAAGATCATGGCATCCAGTCCCATTACTCCATGGGAAATAAATGGAGAAACAGTGGAAACAGTGTCAGACTTTATTTGTTTGGACTCCAAAATCACTGCAGATGGTGATTGCAGCCATGAAATTAAAAGTCGCTTACTCCTTGGAAAAAAAGTTACGATCAACCTAGATAATATATTTAAAAGCAGAGACATTACTTTGCCGACTAAGGTCCGTCTAGTCAAGGCTATGGTTTTTCCAGTAGTCATGTATGGATGTGAGAGTTGGACTGTGGAGAAGGCTGAGCGCCGAATAATTGATGCTTTTGACCAGCAGTCTTGGAGAAGACTCTTGAGTCCTTGGACTGCAAGGAGATCCAACCAGTCATCCTAAAGGAGATCAATATTGGTTGTTCTTTGGAAGGAATGATGCTGAAGCTGAAACTCCAGTACTTTGGCCACCTCATGTGAAGAATTGACTCACTGGAAAAGACTTTGATTCTGGGAGGGATTGGGGGCAGGAGAAGAAAGGGACGACCAAGGATGAGATGGCTGGATGGCATCACTGACTTGATGGGCGTGAATGTGAATGAACTCTGAGATTTGGTGATAGACAGGGAGGCCTAGCATGCTGTGATTCATGGGGTCACACAGAGTCAGACACGACTCAGTGACTGAACTGAACTGAACTGATGATGATAGAGATTTTTTTCCTTAAAATTTATTTTTCAGTTAGCATCTAAAGCATCAGTGATTTACTTAGTTAATTTTTTACTTCATTCATGATTTCAATAACAGTAGGGTAAAGCGCCTGCCTGAAATGCAGGAGATCTGGATTCAATTCCTGGGTCATGAAATTCCCCTGCAGAAGTGGCAGCCCACTCCAGTACTCTTGCCTGTAAAATCCCATGGAAGGAGGAGCCTGATAGGCTACAGTCTATATGGTCGCAAAGAGTTGGACACGACTGAGCAACTTCATTCATTTATTCATCCCACAGATTGGATGGTTTATAAACAGCAGAAATGTACTTGTCATTGTTCTGAGGACTGGAAGTTCGAGATCAGGAATCCAGCATAGCTAGACACAGTTTTGCTTTGGAGTCCGAAGCTTCTAGCTATATTATCCCATGGTGGAAGGAGCTAGAAAGCTCTGTGGGATTTCTTTTATAATGTCACTAATCTCATTCATGAGAGCTCCACCCCTATGACCTGATCTCCTCTTAGAGAACTCACCTATCAGTATCATCACCAGGGACTAGAATTTCAACATATGGACTTTGAGGGGACACAAGCATTCATAGAATATTGGTGGAAAATTAAAAGTGATGCACTACTTTTCTATATGTATCATATTCTCTTTCCTTCACAGTTTAGCATGTTTTAATCCCTTTGCCTAAAATGCTATCTTCTGTTTTCTTCACCTGGCTGGTAACTTTGGTTCTTTCAAATTTCAGCTCATGTGACAAACTCTCTCCAAGGGCTTGTTCATCTTGAATGTCTTGTCAATCTCTCATATGTCTTTTCATGGCATCTACAACTTCCTTCTCTGTAGTAAGAGTAAAATCACAATAATATCATAATTAATCTGTTATTAATAGCTGGTTTGACTATCTTTTCCACTGTAACCTGAGTTCTTTAAATGTAGTAATAATGTTTCCTTCAGGTTATCCCAGTACAGAGCATCATGACTGGTAAAAAATAATGAATTAAATAATGTCAAATTATACATTATATCTAAACAATATGGGATAGCCATGAAAATTGTTGCTTTTACCCTTGGAAGCTGTGGACAAGAGACTGGCAATGATCTGCCCAAGTCATCAGCAGTATCGGAGGAAATTGGCCCCAGATCGTCTGCATCCAGGCCAGTGATGGCGAAGAGGATGTTTCATGCTATTCCTTGTACTCCAAGAAGCTCACCCCACAGTTAGCACTTAACGTAGCACATTACATAGTGTGAGTCAAATAAAGATTGTCATCAGAGGTCTTGTTAAATGACCTCTTTTAGCCTCAACATAACCAGTAAAATTTGCCCAACAGGTAGAAATCTGTTTTCTGTATATTTTTATTTAAAAATGTTGATCTATTCTGTTACATGACAAGCAGTTGGAATATAAGTTGAAAGAGATGAGTAGAGTATATTTCACTGTTGGATTTCACTAGAGAATGCATCCATTCTGTCTCATTCATCTCAATGTTTCCAGGAATATGCAGAAGGCATGAAGATGATGTTAAAGATGTAACTTTGTAATTCAGAAGAATTTGCATCTCCTTAGAAAAGGATGTGAGTCTGAGTGAACTCTGAGAGATGGTAATGAACAGGGAGGCCTGGTGTGCTGAGGGAATTTCATATAAATTAAATAAGCATAGTGACAATATACAGCCTTGACCTAGACAGCATATTAAAAAGCAGAGGCATTACTTTGCCAGCAAAGGTCTGTATAGTGAAAGCTATGGTTTTTCCAGTAGTCATGTATAGATGTGAGATTTGGACCATAAAGAAAGCTGAGCACCGAACTGATGCTTTTGAACTGTGGTATTGGAGAAGACTCTTGGGAGTCCTTTGGACTGCAAGGAGATTCACCCAGTTCATCCTAAAGGAAATCAGTCATGAATATTCATTGGAAGGACTGATGCTGAACCTGAAGCTCCAATATTTGGCCACCTGATGCGAAGAACTGACTCATTGGAAAAGACCCTCATGCTGGGAAAGGTTGAACGCAGGAGGAGAAGGGGACGACAGAGGATGAGATGGTTGCATGGCATCACCAACTTGATAGACATGAGTTTGAATAAGCTCCAGGAGTTGGTGATGGACAGGGAATCCTGGTGTGCTACAGTTCATGGGGTTGCAGAGTCAGATATGACTGAGCAACTGAACTGAACTGATACAATAATAAAACTCAATTTTTAAACCAAATAATTTTAATATATTAGATTTACCTCCTCAAAAAATAGATTCAAATTATTCATTGTAAGTTTTCACATGACTTAGAAAACATTTATTGTACATACAGTGCATTGTAAAAGGAATATTCAGACACAGAAGCATTGCTGTGTAGTTGCTCAGTTGTGTCTGACTCTGCAATCCCATGGACTGTAGCCTGCCAGGCTCCTCTGTCCATGGGATTCTCTAGGCAAGAATACTAGAGTGGGTTGTCCTTAAGTCCAAAGACTCAGCATAAAGATGCTCCAAGGAAGCAGCCTAAATGGCAAGAATGAGGAGGAATCAATCAGATGTTGAACAGTTATAAATAAAATTCAAAAATAGCAAGTCCTTTGGATGCAGGGCTCCCAAGTGTAAATTTAAAGTTAAGAGAAAAATTTGACACTTTCAACTTATTGTTTGATTAGATATTTAATACAAGACAGTACAGCGTGTAAAAGTAATTATGTTGGTGCTAGGGGAAAGTGTTTAATACAGTTTATTTTCTAAATTGAAGTCTAGTTAGATTTGGTTGAACAATAGCTATTTTAACAGATCATGAAGGTAAATGGGAAATGAATGTGAAATTATGAAAAGGAGGGCACTGTGATCTAAATGAACAATTGAAAAATAATTCAGAGAGCAGAAATTCAGAGATTACATAGAGAATGGGGGGTGTTTTACTATAATAGTCAAAAGATATGTAAAAGAAAATAGATAGATGAGGCAAAGTGTTGAAGTTGCAAAGATTGATCTGTGTTGATTGATATTCCATTAATATTTTCACATTAACTGAATTCTTTTCAAATACCTGACAAGGTCGGAGGCTCCAATGCTCCTGTCTCAGTATTAGAACTGAGGCCAGGAAAAGCTTTCTTAGCTTAATGAGTCTATTAACTAAAATGTGTCCTGAATCATACCACCCCAAACAATCAATTCCTATCAATTCCCACAACATTTGAGTATTACCTCATGTGGTAATAAATATTACCTTATATGGCAAAACTCATGATTAAATTAAGAATTTTGAGAGGAGTAGCTTATCTTGAATTATTCTTGTAGTGAAAATAATTGTATGTGTGATTACAAGTAGACAGTGGGGAATAAGACAAACACATAGGAGAGGATATAGACACACACAGAAGAGAAGGTGATGCAGAATAGAGTACAGAGATGCAGCCGTAAGCCAAGGAATGTTGACAATTGCACAAACTAGAAGGGGCAAGGAACACACTCTCTGCTAGAGCCTCCAGGGACAGTTGACTACTCTGCTGGTATTTTGACTTCAGATTTCTGCCTTCCAGGTAGAAACAGAATTCATTTCCATAGTTTTCTATCACCAAGTTTGTGGTGATTTGTCAGAGCAGCCTTAGGAAATTAATATATAAGTAAAACATGTATTAGTTAGGTTAGAAGCCTCCCTTAGGTTAAAGGCTTAGAGACATAAGGAAATGTGTCATTTTGTTAAATGATGAATGAATATTATTGTGGCATTGTATTAATATTTATTAGGATATCTACTTGGCAAGAATATTACATAAATTCAAAGAGGAAATGAAAAGGGCTACTTGGACTGCAGGGGCTAATAGTCTGTGACCTTATCATTTAAACATCATCTGTAATTTTAAGTTAAAATATCTACCTCCTTTTGGTGATGTTCATTTTTCTTCCAAGTTTTTGTCTCCACTGTAGCCACCCTAGAAGTAGAGTGGAACTTCCCAAAATGCAGCTTAGATGTCAAGCCTGATGATGCTGCCCACATGCCAAGAGTGGATGAAAAGTTTCAATTTTTACATAATGAGACTTTCTAGGGAGAATAAGGCAGGTCCCTCAAGCAGATCAAAAGTTGCCCAAAAGAGAAACTGGCTTTAAGGTTTTTAGAATAATTAGGCAGTGGGTTCATGGTGAGGATTATGTGTGTAGCAGGGGCTTGTGTTGCTTGATTCTCCTGTCCTGATGGAAAGAGGAAACATCAGGATTTCTTATCATGTTGCCCAGATGCACAGCAGCAAGGGCAGAGGGAAGGAGGAATGAGACTTAAAAGTTGTCAGCAGTCAAATATCAAAAACTAGAGTGAGATTATTACAGTCTCCATAAATGATTAAATGTAGCAAATAGTAGTTGTTACTCTTTATTACTTTTTCTATAGATGTTGGTTTGTTTTCTCTCTCCAGTTCATCCTCCTCTGTGTATTTTCCTCTGTTCACCTCTGACTATGGATTAAGCTATTCACAGCCCCATGGCATTTTAATTAAGTAATTGTGACTGAGGAGATCTTGACTTTGCTTACAAGTGACAGGTATTGCTTCCCCAGAATTAGGAGTTCTTTGGCTTTCCTATGTTTACATATCAGTGTTTACACTCATACTCAAGCACTTATCAAAAACACAAGTAATCTAGTAATCTGTAATTATCTGGACAGCTAAAGCTTTCTGTCTTATCTTGAAAGTATAAATACGTACCTGATCAAGTGAGAGGTCTCTTGAGTGTAGGATTCCAATTTTATGTAATGATGTTCAGTCACTATCTGATGCCACTCTATTTTATCAGCCTCCGAAGGTACCCAAGGCATTTGCTATCTTCTGTAGTAGCTGTCCCATCAGACAAGTGATTTTATCTCACTGGGAAAGTAGAAATGAGGGAACCAACTCTGTATTCCTTACAGATTGTGAAATTGTCTGATTTAGAATAAACTAGATGGTTAGTCTATCCTGCTCACTGTAATGATGCTGCAAAGAAGAGAAAGTAGAACTTTGTCAAGAGAAATAAGTTAAACAGATTGCTCATGGAGTAGTTGCCGTAATTATGTGCTGTCTACATCAAAATGAGTTTATGCATTGCATTTCATATCACTGTTCTTGTTCCTGTAAAAACCTTTTATTACCTGAAAGCAAATAACTGACATGTTAATGCCCAACATCACAGTCAAATGGCATTTATAACAATACCCAGTAAATCTATAAAACTCTTCACTACACTAACATAATTAAATTGGAAGGTAACAGCAGCAATGTAATACAGGATGTCTATTAATTTCATCCATTTAGAGGTAAGGATACTTTCTAATTTTAGAACTGGCACCAAATAAAATGTAAATAATCATGCAAGTAAATAGAGCTCATATATATCACTTTATCCTTTAAAACATTTATTTTTATGGTAAAAACTGCATTGGAATATTATTCAATATCCAGATAAAGAAAGGATCAACAGCATACTAAAATTTTTGTCTTTTCTCTTTTGTTAATCGTTGATCTGCCATTTTTGTCACTGTATAATCTTTATGTAGGCAAAGCCTCCATTTTTTTCTTATAATCATATATATGTATTTTATAGCATTCATATCTCCATTTTACTGATTTTTGAAGTTTATTACCAAGAATGTCTTGTTTCCAGAAGGAAAGTGAAAAAAGTGGAATAAAGAAACCCACAGTGGATATTCAGAGGGCTTTATGATTACACATAACTGAAAGAAGAACCACAGAAATTTCATAAGCAAAACTAAAGATGCTGGCCAATGAATGCATAGGCATTAATAGACACATATATTACAATTTGGTAGTCTGTAATGTAGACAGAATATTCCCACTTGCTTACCTTTTACCATATCTAAAATGATCACTTAAATTAAGTACTGGACTCTTCAATTATATTTTGTTTAAATACAAATACATTATGTAAGAGGGAAAGCATTTTTAATAACATATTAAATATTCTAGATTTACACACTCAAAAGTTTTTAGAACAAGAAGGAAATTAACAATCATGTAGTTCTAATCTTGTATAAATCAGGAATGTGGCTTAAAAACTGGATAACAAATAAAGGATGATGAGAAGAAGATTCAAAGGGAGAGAGCACGCAGGAGAGAGAGGAGAGGGAGAAATGAGTGATAGGGAAAAACAAGAATCGTGGGCCCTACCTCCAGGAAAGCATTCACATGCACAAAGACACTCACAGATATTTGCATAAAATTAAAGTGGTTCCTATAAACTCACAAACTGCCAATTAAGAGACTCTTAATTCTATAATCAGAAATCCAAATGATTCAAACATTTAAGAACTGTATGATAATTTGAAGGGTAAGAGCTATTTTCCTACCTATTCAAATCCCTTATTTCAATATCCAGGATTCTCTATCATCTGTCCTGATTCTTATGCCTGATCCTAAGTGTGACTGCATAGGACTTACTGATTAAAAAGAGACTGTAAAAGAACATTTCTCTTTCTCATTATATTACTACTACTATTCATTTTATTGCTATTTTTAACCTGAAAGTTTCTCAGCCTCTAGAGTACCTGATTATAATTGTTGCCCAGTAAATAAGCAGTAATCAGATAAATTAATAAATATATAATAAAGCCATATCAGAGATTACTTTAAATTATTAAATTTTCAAATCTATTTCTGAGTCACTTTGGGTTAGAATATTTGAACATGAGTTTAAACTCTGCTGTCTTTCACTGCATTACCAAACAATCTAACTTCTTGGGACTTTGTTTTCTCATCTCTAAACTGTATATAATTATTTAATGGATTATTTTAACAAAAAGAAAGATAACGTTTAAGAGACATATTTTAAATTGAAAATTTCTGATTTACAGTGTTAATGGTGTTTATCCCCTTTTATTACAGAGGTCATAACTGGGGCAGCCTGCATGTTGGGCAATTTTAGCATATTTTGATTTGTTTTGCATAGTCATACTTAACACCTCAGTAAGTTTAACAAACAGTTAAGAACTGGAATATCTTGCATAAAAATATCTATTCTAATATCTTTAAAAAAAGAGGATGATGTTTGAAAACATTTTGGGAAGGAGACACATATAGATGTGTGTATATATGTGTGTGCATACATATATATATGTGTGTGTGTGTATATATATATTCTACTTCTTATAGTCACTACAGTCCATTTTATATTTGAATTTGCAAATTTCATTCACCTTTGGCTACAGAAACTTTAAAAGTACCCCCAAAACTTTGTCCCTCTTGATCTCTTAACTACTCTTTCAATTTGGTCTGATTGACTCATGCATAGCATCATAGTCCTTGTAGATTTTTGACTCTGCAACATCTCTTTTCTGTACTAAGTTCCCTAGTACTTGCATGCTCAGTCCCTAAGTTGTGTTTGACTCTTTGTGACCCCATGGATTGCAACCCACCAGGTTCCTCTGTCCATGGGATTTTCCAGGCAAGGTTGCTGGAGTGGGGTGCCATTTTCTTCTCCAGGGCATCTTTCTGACCCAGGGATCAAACCCACATGTCCTGTGTCTCCTGCAGTGATAGGAGGATTCTTTACAACTGAGCCACCACAGGTGCCAAATACGTTTGTTTAATGTGAATCTGATTTGATTTGAAGGCCTCAAGGAGACAATGTGTCTGCCATAAAACCCTGCTCAGGCAGGGAATTCTGCTAGCTGTAGCTTCATCTTGGTTTTCTGTCCCAGCTTCATTATTAATTTTATTTTTATATTGGAGGATAATTGCTTTACAATGCTGTGGTTTCTGCCATACATTAATGTGAAACAGTCATAATTTTATATATATATATACATATATATATTAGTGCTAAGTGGACATCTGACCTGCCTCTTGAGAAATCTGTATGCAGGTCAGGAAGCAACCGTTAGAATTGGACATGAAACAACAGACTGGTTCCAAATAGGAAAAGGAGTACGTCAAGGCTGTATATTGTCTCCCTGCTTATTTAACTTTTGTGCAGAGTACATTATCAGAAACACTGGACTGGAAGAAACACAAGCTGGAATCAAGATTGCCGGGAGAAATATCAATAACCTCAGATATGCAGATGACACCACCCTTATGGCAGAAAGGGAAGAGGAGCTAAAGGGCCTCTTGATGAAGGTGAAAGAGGAGAGTTAAAAAGTTGGCTTAAAGCTCAACAATTAGAAAATGAAGATCATGGCATCCAGTCCCATCACTTCATGGGAAATAGATGGAGAAACAGTAGAAACAGTGTCAGACTTTATTTCTGGGGGCTCCAAAATCACTGCAGATGGTGACTGCAGCCTTGAAATTAAAAGACGCTTACTCCTTGGAAGAAAAGTTATGATCAACCTAGATAGCATATTCAAAAGCAGAGACATTACTTTGCTGACTAAGGTCCTTCTAGTCAAGGCTACGGTTTTTCCAGTGGTCATGTATGGATGTGAGAGTTGGACTGTGAAGAAGTCTGAGTGCTGAAGAATTGATGCTTTTGAACTGTGGTAATGGAGAAGACTCTTGAGAGTCCCTTGGACTGCAAGGAGATTCAGCCAGTCCATTTTGAAGGAGATCAACCCTGGGATTTCTTTGGAAGGAATGATGCTAAAGCTGAAACTCCAGTACTTTGGCCACCTCATGCAAAGAGTTGACTCATTGAAAAAGACTCTGTTGCTGGGCAGGATTGGGGGCAGGAGGAGAAGGGGAGGACCGAGGATAAGAGGGTTGGATAGCATCATGGACTCGATGGTCGTGAGTCTGAGTGAACTCCAAGAGATGGTGATGGACAGAATTACTTTGCCAACAAAGGTTGTTCTAGTCAAGGCTATGGTTTTTCAAGTGGTCATGTATGGATGTGAGAGTTGGACTGTGAAGAAGGCTGAGCACCGAAAAATTGATGCTTTTGAACTGTGGTGTTGGAGAAGACTCTTTAGAGTCCCTTGGACGACAGAGGATGAGATGGCTGGATGGCATCACCAACTTGATGGACGTGAATTTGAGTAACTCTGGGAGTTGGTGATGGAGAGGGGCCACAAAGAATCAGACACGACTGAGCAACTGAACTGAAGAAGGGCATACTTCCCTCTCCCTGTGATGTTAACGAGATGTCTTATGATTTAAAAAGGCAATTTCATATACAGTACCATCTTTAAATGTCCAGAAAAAAAAAGATTATTAGGAGAGATAATAAACTTATTATTTCTGGGCAACAGATTGGGTTGGGTTTGGGTACTGATCATTAACCATCATATATATTTTTAATTGACAAAACAGACTGCCAGATCAATCACTGTCTTGAAACTCATATTCCATTCATACTCTAACCCTCTGTGAATCCTTTCACCTGAAATGCCATTCTCTCTTTCTCTCTTTTTTCCCCAAATTAGTCACTTGGGATCGGGCTTCTTTCCTACCTATAATCCCCAACTTCTTTCTCTGAATGCTCGATGCCTTCAACAATTAGCAACCATTACAGTAACTAAGTCATTTACTGAACTCCTACTATAATGCTACAGTCCTGGGCACTCTCATGTTATTACATTTAAACAGAACTGCTTCTATGAGTCATTTCTACTCAACCAAATATGAAATTCTTGGGGGGCAGGAACTGTTTTACATTTATGTTGATTTGTCTTATTGCCTAACATATTCTATCACAAAACAGGGCAGATGTTCTAAATGTGGATTATTTACATACATTTGGAGGAGGAAATACTTTTAACAGAGGCTCAAGGGGTATGACCTTCAACTAGGTTTAAGAACCACTGCACCAGAGATTCAACAAATAGTTCTTCAATCAAAACTAAACACATCACCAATAAGCCCAGAAGATTCCCAGGAAAAACAGCTGTGATACATATCCGCCTGCACGAATGGAAGCACTTGTTTTTAGTCACATTTTGAGTGTATGACAAGGTACTGGAGTGGCCTGTGGACAGCACCCTAACGACATGGAGTCAAACACAGCTTCTCTTTGCCAGCTGACAGCACTGCTAACAGTCCCTCTCCACCAGACCTGGGGAGGAACGCCTGTTTTCGTCCTTCTGTTTACAGGAATCAGCTGTTGAACCTGTAATCATTTTACCCTAGTCAGAAAGCTCTTCCTAAGCCTACCATAATAAGCACAGTAGCATAATGGGGGAAGCAACTAATATAAAATTAACACAACGTGGCAGTATTTCAGGGTCTTATAATCGACAATTCTCACTTGAATTTTTCTAAATCAATAAGGCTTCCCTGCTGGCTAAACGGTAAAGAATCCGCCTGCAATGCAAGAGGCGCAAGGAGACATGGGTTTGATCCCTGGGTCGGGAAGATCCCAGGAGGAGGAGATGGCAACCCACTCCAGTATTTCTGCCTGGGAAATCCCATGGACAGAGAAACCTAGAAGGCTGCAGTCCATGGGGTCGCAAGAGAGATGATAAGACTAAGGAACTAAACAACAACATTCTTACCATTAGCTACAAACAAAATTAAAAAACTGTCACTAATTTAGAAAATCCACAGCAATGGAATGAAGTATTTGCCACAAAGGGTCATCCTCCCATTTATTCCTGTTTTCAGAGCTAGTGAAATATTAATAGGAATTGCCCAGAGCAGCCCATCTCATGTTCTTCAACATTCAGGCTGCTTCTTGCTGTGTAAGATGCAGAAAGAAGTTCCCTCGTGAGAATGAGTTCGACACTGCTATTGTTCACAGCCGAACCTCTTCCTATGGTTTAACAATCCAACCTTTATCTTCCCCAACAGACAACCACTAAAGTTCCCATCCTGCTAAGGACGCCAACACTCTCCCCAGCCTCAAAGCCTTAGCACGCTCCCGATGGACCGCATCTCCTGCCCAGTCATATGGCACCTTCCCTTGTAACGCCCTCTAGATTGGACTCTTCTCCATTTCCATCAGGGCACTTCCCTTGTGGCTCAGCTGGGAAAGAATCCACCTGCAATGCAGGAAACCTGGGTTAGATCCTAGGTTGGGAAAATCCCTTGGAGAAGGGAAAGGCTCCCCACTCCAGCATTGTGGCCTGGAGAATTCCATGGACTATATGGTCCATGGGGTCACAAAGAGTGAGACACAACTGAGCAACTTTCACACACACCATTTCCACTTATTTATTTCAGGAGCTTGCATGCAGCAAAACTACTTTCTGGGAATTTCCTGATGGTCCAGTGATTAGGATGATGTGCTCACACTGCTGATTGGGTTGAATCCCTGGTCAGGGAACTAAGATCCCACAAGCCTCCATTTGGCACCCATCCCCCATAAAGAAAACAACTGCTTCCTATGTGATAATAAGGCCATGGGATCCCACTCCAGTACTCTTGCCTGGAAACTCCCATGGACAGAGTAGCCTGGTGGGCTGTAGTCCATGGGGTCGAGGATAGTCAGACACAACTGAGCGACTTTACTTTCACTTTTCACTTTCATGCATTGGAGAAGAAAATGGCAACCCACTCCAGTGTTCTTGCCTGGAGAATCTCAGGGACGGCGGAGCCTGGTGGGCTGCCGTCTATGGGGTCTCACAGAGTCGGACAC
>SJYC01007340.1:0-50305 GCA_006408675.1 Madoqua kirkii | reverse complement strand
CCCATCCTGCTTCTCCTCTTTCTCCTCTTTAATCGCGTACTACTCAAAACAGTCCTTCTAAAACTCGGTAATTTCACTGCTCCAGGACCTGTTAGAAAACACTGCTCTTTCATCACATGAATGTCTGCTTTCTGATTAGCTCAAAATGTGAACCAGATCAAATTATGCTCAAAAATCTATTCTCTCACCAATTAGCTGTGCAATTTTATGCAACTTACTCAACCTGTGTGTTAACAAACTTGAAGAAGTTCTTTCACTGTTGAGAGGAATTGAGCAAAAGTACTTGGTACAGAGCCTGCCTGGCTCTCAAGACGGTATGAGCTCAGTAAGAGCTAAATTTCTGGGCTCATATGAAAGCTTCACCTTCTGTAAGGTATCGCCAGGCTCAAGTCCATTCTGTTTCCTCCCACCGGGAAGGCCTGATTACTCAGACGGTAGCTATCATTTCCCAGTACCTTGAGTCCAAAATGACTTACAGTACACAATCACTACACCTGATTCTCTCTTGCTCTAAGTCCTCTAAAATAATGTTTAATCAGAAGACATACTTAGTAGAACGGTCTTCTTTACAACCTGCTTCACAGGGATGTATACAGAGAGCCTCACCAGCTCAACTCTAAGTGCCCAGTATACTGAAACTGTCTCCCTGGCACACACACTAAAAAGCTTGCAGATCAACCTAAATGTAGTCTATAAAAAGAGAATCTGAGAAATGTATTACGTGAGAATTTTCTACATTTAATGTCAATGTGTCACTAGATGAGCCTCAGAATTCAAAATGGGATGTATCAAAACTGTCTTATTTAAATGATTTGAAGCTGGACCAAAGGAGGAGCAGCCTAAAGTTCTAGCAAAACTGAACGTTTCTTTACATTATAAGGCCAGAACCAAAACAGAAACTTAAGAAGACATAAACAACCACATGCAGCTTTACTTAGTTGAAAGATGCTAACAGACCTGATAGAGAAAAACGCCAATTTATTCTTTGCTTCTTCTGAGCTCAGCATAGTGTCACAAAATAAACTTCTGAGATGAGGACTGTGGACTGATTCAGACTGGGCTGGCCAGAGGCTGGCTGACTCTAGCCAACCAGCCTATCTAAGAATGGCACCGGTTAAGACAGTGACGGTGTTTAAGAACTTACTGACCGCCCCCATTTCCACCCCTCGTATATACCCACCACTAGAAAAACGACTCAAAGCGTGTGCACTCCTTTAAGGACAGCATTATTTCCTCAAAATATGAACCACAATCTCATCAATGAAGAGACACAACTAATGAATCCTTAAAACTGAGACTTAGATTGACTTAACGGAGTCAAAGTTAAAGCCAGGTCCTACGAGAGATGTGAATTCATTATTTTTTTTATATCCTAACAACATTCAAGCCCTGGGTTTATCACCAGAATACACACATGCCAAAAGAAAATTCATGAGCAAATGTAAAAAGAGATATTAGTGTTTTGTTGACTGAAACCAACTACTCAGGGCCTAGAAGAATCAAAATGCTAAGTCCATCAACAAACTGTCACCAGCCTGTCAGATCCGCCTGCATGTCCCTCTCCTGAAGACTTCTAAGAGCACCTGCACCCCTTGCTCGTTATGACTTCGGGATCTTGCGGGCTGGGCCCGTTCTAGGCTGGCTGCAGCGATGTTTGGCACCATGAAGCACACTGCTGGGTGTGTTGCTAATGGGTCAGAAAGCATCCCTGGAAACACAGGGACACCAATAAGAGTTCACACAGTTGTTCGTAAGTGAAGTGTTCTGGCAAAGCTTGACAAACAAGAAGAAATTCTTCCTCCATCCCACCTCGCTTTTAGCAGCAAAGGAAACTCAAGAGAACATCAGATAAGACCAGCCTCCTCTTCCTGCAGTCCAGCCCCTGCAGAGTAGTTCTCTATGGACCCTGAGGCTGGGAATTGTATAAACCATGTAAATTACAACTATGTAAATTTACATAAAACTATGTAAATTAGAACAAATCAGGGTTACTCTGAACCATTCCTGTAAATTTTTTTTGTTTTTCTTGTACACTTAAAGAAAAAGAATTCAACAGAGAAAGCCAAATGTTTGCAATCTTCTTCCATATAGCAACATCTTATGAACCATCTGCTGAAATAAAATGCCATCATGACTATAGATAGAATAAATGTCCAAAAATAAAAATTGGTGGGAATCGGGAATGTTTTTTGGACAGTAACAAAAGTAAAACTGGCTAAACAGCCTTTCGATCACATCCATAGTAAAGTGTAATTACACCTTAGAGAGACACAAAGGAAAAGTAGCTAAGAAGCATAACTCAGGTGGTGGCAAAATAAGGGAATAAAAAATTACAGCAGAAATTCCAGAGTTCCTATTTCTGGTTTATGTCACCTAAATAAATGCAAAAACAGCTGAGGCAACATAAGAACCCAGTCTGACCTCTGACAGGGCAATACTGGGTAATAAAGACAACATCCAACTATGGACTCAATTTACACTGAGAGGGATGGACCTGGTGTGGGTTTCAAAATTGCTTCTGTTCCAACAAACTAAACGACCACGTTGCGGGGCGCTCTGCAAGACACGGACACACAGGAATCAGAGACCCAAGGGAATAATACGCCAAGGGCCAGCACACAGCGGCACCTCTTCTGAGGCACCTGAGGGAAAGAAAAGCGTCGAGAAAGATTTCTGGAACTCAGGCGGGCTTGCTGTAAGTCACGAGAGAAGGACGAGAGGTGACCAAGGTTATACTGGACAAAAGGAATGGCAGGTCTGAAGACCACAAAGTGTGAAATAGCTCAGTGTTCAGGGAAACGATGCACCTCGTTTTTGAAAACTGATCAAATATTGTTAAAACATAATTACAATGGCTCATCATCCCCTTATTTGACATTTCTAGCAAGTTATGTCCACTAATGAAACACTGTAGAGCTTTTAGGGTAAGGATATTTAATTGTGCGAAATGACAATGTAATTTAACACAAAGAAACAAAATGACTACAGTAACAGTAAGACTTTGCCCAAGATATTTATGTAAAAAAGAGTTCTGAACAGAAAACACAATAATTATGGTTTTGCTGATTCAGAGAAATGCTGCCTCTGCGCTCTAGATGGGCCTCAGATGCTGCAGTCTGCACATTCAGCTCGAGACCACATTACACGTCCAATGACACAAGGAACTCAAATTAGAAGAGGCAGCACTGGACTCCAAACACACTGTGTGTCACCCCAGTGGAGCCATTCGAGAGCACGCTCCAGACTCCACGGGGTGACGACAGGTCCCTAGTATCTGCCTCTGTCTGCGAGGCTGGTGGCAGAAAAGGCTCAGTGCTATGGAGAAAAGGGTCTGGGAAGTCAAAGGGCCACAAGGAAAGGGAGTAGTGCAGCCAGGGAAGAACTTGTGGAGAAGAGAAATCCTGTCCCAGTTCCACTGTCGGTGCACAGCAGCCTCCTACTTTCCCTCCCCCCGCCCGATTCTGCCCAAGGGCCCCATTTCCAAAGACCAGGGTCACCATCAATGGTTTGCACCGAGAGGGAAGATGTGATGCCCAGCATTTCCAACTGACACCCAAAATACTCTGAACACAAAAACACCGTTATTTGGGTGGTGACATTCTACAGCAGGGCTGTCCAAAGAAGCTTCTTACAATGACATAAATGTCGTGTAGCTGCACTGTCCAATATAGCAGCCATTAGCCAGACACAGCTAGTAGGATCTTGAAACACAACCAGTGCAAGTGAAGAAGTGAATACTTTCCTAATTTCAACGGTCATATAAGGCTACTGGCTATAGTATGGAAGAATATGGTCAATATCCAGCATATGGAAGCCAAATACTTGAATGGTCCAACCTTAAAAATGTCAGTAAGTGTTACATGAGCAATAACATCTTCCACAAAAACACCAATTTATGAGCTTTTAGAAAACAATTCTTAAGTACAGACTATCAAAAAATCAAAAGGACATATTAAACTTTGAGTGTTTGTGTGTGTTTTAATCTACGTTCGGCCAACACAGCCAAGATAAGCCTAAGGAGACACAACTAAACAATGTAGCATCCTGGATGGAATCCCTGAACAGGAAAAGGCACGCTAGGAAACATGAGGAAGCCTGAGTAAGGCACGGACCTTAGTTAATAGCACGTCGTGAATGCCCCTGGGGACCCAGTGGTGAGGACTCTGCCTGCCGGTGCAGGGGACACAGGTCTGCACCCTGGCCCGGGAAAATGTCACAGGCCACGGAGCCGCAACTGCTGAGTCCGTGCGCCACAGCGACTGAAGTCCAGGTGCCTAGAGCCTGTGGTCCGAGACAAAAGAAGCCGCTACCAGGAAGGCCTGCTTGCCGCAGCTACAGACGCCCATGCACAGCAATGAAGGCCCCGGGCAGCCATAAAAATGCTTAAAATGGTGGCTCAGTATTGGTTCACTAGTGGTTAACAAATGTACTACACCAAGGTCAGACGTTAGTGAGAAACTGGGTGTTGAGACATAGGGGATCTTTCCATGCTCTCTTTGCAAGTGTTTTGGTAAATCTAAAATGTTCTAAAATAAACCTGCTTTAAAAAAAAAAGTCTATGTTAAAAAAAAACCCCTAGGTTCATAAAGGGAACTCCGCTCAGTATTATATAACAACTTAAATGGGAAAAGAATTTTTAAAAGGATACATGTATACTGCTGTGCACTTGAAACTACCACAACACTGTTAATCAACTATGCAGTTCAGTTGCCCAGTCGTGTCCAACTCTCTACGACCCCGTGACTGCAGCACGTCAGGCCTCCCTGTCCCTCACCATCTCCCGAACTTTGCCCGAGTTCATTCATGTCCATTGCGTCAGTGATGCCATACAGCCATCTCACCCTCTGACTCCTCTTCTCCTTCTGCCCTTAATTTTTCCCAGCAGTTAACTATATTCCAATACAAAAAAGCAAAAAAAAAAAAAGAAAAAGAAAAAAAAAAAAGCCTGGAAAACTATGCTCAGTCAAGATGCTGTAGCAGTTTTAGCTTTTATCTTAATGAGAGAACCCTGCGGAGGGGCCCTGTGGAGCACGAGAGCAGCACTGACATTTTCTCCTACCCTTTCTGTAAGCAGAACGCTGAACTTCGGGGCTCCCATTCTTACATCTGATAAACAATTGAGTACATGTTCAGCTGAGTAAATGTTTTCAAGTCTATGAAGAGGAATCTTGAAGTTCTTTATTTACTTGAGCAATTTTCTTTCAAAGGCTTCATGAAAAGGTATTCAGTTTTCCACTTCTTTGACCACAGATTTTTAAAACTTTAGAACTAACATCTAGATAGCAGATTTCAGGTGTGTATACCATGCTGGACTATAAACCTATTAAATATAATTCACATTCATATGGTGCTGGAGAAAATAAAATGTTTAATCTTTTCCATTTCTGAAGTTAACCAAAATACTAGTGTAAAGTTGACGCTATTTTAAATAGCTGGAAAGTCCTAGTTTAAGTAATCCCCCTTAAAAGCAGTACTCAGCACATTCTACATACAATTGTGTAATAGAAACCTATTTCCATAAATATTTCCTTAAAAAGTGGGGTGGTGGTGTCATGGACATAAAACTGAGATTGATGGTTACAAAACATGAAGTGTCGTGATTACTCGGAAGCTCTCTGCATGGGCCAGGCTGTTACCAGTATGTCTACTCAACTGTCAAATACATATCTTAATGAGAGAACCCTGCGGAGGGGCCCTGTGGAGCACGAGAGCAGCACTGACATTTTCTCCTACCCTTTCTGTAAGCAGAACGCTGAACTTCGGGGCTCCCATTCTTACATCTGATAAACAATTGAGTACATGTTCAGCTGAGTAAATGTTTTCAAGTCTATGAAGAGGAATCTTGAAGTTCTTTATTTACTTGAGCAATTTTCTTTCAAAGGCTTCATGAAAAGGTATTCAGTTTTCCACTTCTTTGACCACAGATTTTTAAAACTTTAGAACTAACATCTAGATAGCAGATTTCAGGTGTGTATACCATGCTGGACTATAAACCTATTAAATATAATTCACATTCATATGGTGCTGGAGAAAATAAAATGTTTAATCTTTTCCATTTCTGAAGTTAACCAAAATACTAGTGTAAAGTTGACGCTATTTTAAATAGCTGGAAAGTCCTAGTTTAAGTAATCCCCCTTAAAAGCAGTACTCAGCACATTCTACATACAATTGTGTAATAGAAACCTATTTCCATAAATATTTCCTTAAAAAGTGGGGTGGTGGTGTCATGGACATAAAACTGAGATTGATGGTTACAAAACATGAAGTGTCGTGATTACTCGGAAGCTCTCTGCATGGGCCAGGCTGTTACCAGTATGTCTACTCAACTGTCAAATACACTGAAAGGCAATTAACTGTTCAAGTTTACGTGTTCCAGGACAACTCCAACAGCTCTTCAGAGTTTGACAGTAAGCTCTGTTAACGTTAGAAGCTAAGGCCTCAGTACGTCAGACGTATCTGGATGGACAGAGCAGTTATGAGTGTTTCTAAATTAGCTCAGAGAACTTTTCCATACCCCTGTCTTACCAAGCCTATTTTCATTCAGAACACTGTGCATACCTCTAGTGTAGCTCTCAAAATTGAATTATTAAATACATCTATATCTCAAACCCTTTACACTAAGCACTGACCCTTACCATAGGAAAAACTCAGTTTGTTTATGTAATTCACCACACTGGGGAGAGCAGTCTTAACGTACTGTTGACAAGAGACGTATTAACGCCACAGGTGTTCGTTTCCGCAAAAATCCACCAGTTAATAATGTGTTAAGAATTCATCAAGATTCTATAACTATCATGACACACACTCTAGGGAAAAAAAAATGACTAGATCTAAGAGACATCCAGAGAACACTCAAACCAACAGCAGAATATACATTCACCTCAAGCATACAGGAGAATATTCTCCAGGACAAACCATATGCCAGGCCATAAAACAAGCCTCAATAAATGTAAAAGAACTTTAATTAGTATACTCTATAAGCGTAATGGAACTAAAATAGAAATCAGCAACACAAGGAATTCTAGGAAATTACAAATATGTGGAAATTAAACAACACACTCTTAAATAACCAATAGGTCAAAGAAAAAAAAAAAACAAATCGGGAAATATTTTGAGATTAATAAAAACGAAAACCACTGCACACCCAGATTTATGGGAAGTAACTAAAGTAGCATTTAGAGGGAAATTTAAGGCTATACTCTAAATATTTATAAATATTTACATTAAAGGAAAATGTGTCCCACAGTTCACTTCAAATTGAGGTTGCTCTTCTTTTACTTATAAAAGTTAACCCCCTCCTAAAGCAGATAATCAATCATTTTTCATCAGGTTATCAGAGAATATGCAAATGAGAAGTCTGCTTCTTTTGCGAGACCTTTAATATCTAATAAGAAAGGAGAAGAGTGAGAGAAAGAACATGCAGAAAGCTTACTTTTGACACAATACCAACACACTAACAGCTACATTTGAAAATAGCTTCTATAGTCTTTAAGGGCAACAACTGTTCAAGTGTGTGTATGTGCATCAGCTGCTCCAAGAAGGCAGACAGAGGGCACCTGAACACAAGGAGAATGGCTTTCCGAGCCAGACACGAGCTCCTTCCCAGTCAGCAGCCTGCATCTGCTGCTTCGAGGCTCAGTCGCGTCCGACTCTGTGTGGCCCATGGACTGGAGCACGCCAGGTTTCCCTGTCCTTCACTATTTCCCAGAGTCTGCTGAAATCCATGTCCACTGAGTCAGTGACACCATCCAACCATCATCTCGTCCTCTGTCGTCCCCTTCTCCTCTCCTCCTGCCCTCAGTCTTTCCCAGCGTCACGGTCTTTTCCAGTGAGTCGGCTCTGCAGCAGGTGGCCAAAGTGTTGGAGACTTTATTGGTCTCCAGGAAAAGACTTGCAGGGCTACAAGTTTCCACTTCTAGCACTAAGTGAAGCCATTAGCCACAGATTCATTTGGATATCAGATGCAGACAATGTCAGCGCAGCTTCTGGGAAAATTAACACCAATTTCAGGTTCAAGATCTACTCTGACTCATCTACAACATGTGACTTTGAGAAAGTCTTAATCATTGTTATCTTCTCTGATAGGCTGGCAAAGAAACCTTTCGAGCTACTGCTTTTTTCTAACGAGCTTCAGTACATTTAAACAGAAACCCCATCCTTCCTTCCAAAGACAAAGGACCCGCGTACCTGCCTTCTTTCATTATTGCAGTTTTGCGTATGGCTTCACTGTGCTGCTCATCACACCCAGAAAGTACAGTGAAAGCGCCTATGGCTGTATTTGTTAAACGCTTTTTTCCCCTGAAGGTTACAGAACAGTTATTTTCTATGGGAAGAATGCCTGCCTTTTACATCTGCTAACAAGTACAACATCTGTTTATTTAATTTCAAAAAGTTATCTGGCTGACAGGAGGGATTATGTTCCTTTATACTTTTCTATTAAACTACTTTGATAAACATTTAAAAAGCATGAAATACAGACATCTGATTTTTCTGAGTGCACTATAGATAATTAAAACCCACTAATAACTACAAATCCTTATTTTTTCTCTTAATTTTACTTTTCAAAGCCAAACATTTTTAAAGATGTTGATAAATAAAACGTAAACTAGATTAAAGCTCAATGTAGACAGCAGACAAGGAAGGAGACGTGGATAATTAAGCCTCTGAAAAACTACAATTTGGCTGCATTACTAATCTCAGTCGAGTTTGGAGACAGACTGAAATCAAAATTACATAAGTAAGAAAGCACATTACATTAGTTTTGTATCAGGTGCAGGGAAAAGATAAGCGAGATTTAACTAGAAATCTGGATAGCAATACCAGTCTTAGGGCCAATCTTAGTTTCTCATAAGGAAAAGGGCAGAGCAGGCTTTCAGCTTATTGCTGTGCACTCTCTGTTTTACATCTCGTCACTCCATGGAGAAGACCCAGATCATGTGGAGATCCTCGCACGCCTGCACCAAGACCTGAAACGAATTTAGTCTATGGAGCTGTACACTGCGATTTCTTTGTCCTTTTAAGAAAGCAAAAGAGACTCTAAAATGTCTGCTGACTTATACGCTGACATCTGGAAGACTACTGTAGTGTTTTCTTATGGCTTTTCTGATTATGAAACTGATATATGCCTATGAAAATATCCATTATAGAAAAGCATGCTATAGAAAGCAACAGTCCTCAGTCATCCCAACAATCAGAGAGAACACGACAGCTTTCTTTCTCCCTTTGTGCTTCCTTTCCCTTGCAGTGCGTGTAAGAGCACGAGGATGCCTCACTAAGTCTCTCTACTTTTTTCTCCAAAGCTCTCAGCAGAGCCTCCTGGCTCTAACGCTAAACACTTGCAGCATCAACTCAACAAAGCCTGGTTTGTCTGTCTTCCCATCTTTTTCCAAACATGAGTGAGGATGGATGATCTCCCTCTAGAAGGGATTCATTTAGCCAGAGAAGTAAAACTGAATTAAAACTACATCTATGAATACACATCAAATTTCTCAGCTATCAAAATTACTTGTTTACTTGACACAGCTATAAAAAAGCAAATTAATCACCTGAAAGAACAGTATGAAATAAAACATGCTTCAGAAAAACTGTATGCTGATGTGAGGTGTCTTAGATGCTGAAGGATTCAATCACTTCACAGATCTGGTTCCACAGTCTTATAAAACACTGTCAAAATGAAATAATGTTCTATTGTTAAAGGAGGACAGAGAATGAAGCCAACACTAGCTGCACTATTATTGTGTATTCTAAGATTACGGGCCATTCTCATTTAACATGATCTCAAGTAGGTAACCTGTTCAGTCCTTTAGGACAATAGAGCATCATCACACATAATCAAAAGCCTCCTCTGAGATTATGCACTAAATTTTTAATAGAAACAAGAATCCAGCATAGGAAAATATCTAAGTCAATTATAGAATATTAACTTTACAAATATCTAAAAATACTAAACCATTAAAAATAATTAGTAAAACAAATACGAAAATGGTAACATGTTATATTTTAAGTCTGCTATAATTATAGCACTATAAAAATGTTTGTACAATGATAAAGCCTAGAAAAGGTCTGTAATAGTGAAAATGCTGGAGTGAGGAGTTAACGTAGGCCTTTGAATTTCCTATTTTTTTCTATTAATATCTGTTAAAGTAATTTTAAATGTTAAGGAAAATGGAAAAACTGGTAATAGAATGAAAAAATATTCTTTTTCCTCTAGCAATCCATTTCAAACCATACACATTCGTCCAGGAGTAAAAGACCTATGAAACAATGACACGAAGAAGACACGCAATGATCAACATCCTGACTGAAAACACACTGCTCTCTTGTTCTCTGTGAAGTTTACAGTTTCAATGTCCAAAATACATTTCCTCTCACTTAAAAAAAAACTGATGCTTTCTGTAGTTTTCAAAAACAAAGTATTATAAAAGTCTTTGCCATTTTGCTAAATGTCGATTTTAAAGCTCCGCTGTTAAAGAAAAAACAAATTAGTTAAAAATCAAAGCCATTGTTAGCATGAAAAAAACCACTATTCAACCACTAATAATCACTATCTGTTTCAATAAAAACATTAGGACAGAAAGTATAAGAGCTCCTGCTAGAAATGAGGCCCAAGCAGGCCCCAGGCCTTCCCGCATGATGGAGAAGGAAGCGCACCAAGGCATGCTCACAGCGTGCTCAAGGTTTCAAAGCGCTGTCTGAGGGGAGAATGCGCCTCTCCTAGATGCTGAGACCAGAGACCATTCTCCCACAGGTCCTGCCTGGGGACGCCTATAGTAACCAGACTCCAGGCTCCTGTGTCCACGGGATTCTCCGAGCAAGAATACTGGAGTGGGTAGCCATTCCCTTCTCCAGGGGATCTTCCCAACCCAGGGATCGAACCCACGTCTCTTGCATTGCAAGGGAGATTCTTTACCATTTGAGCCACCAGGGAAGGCCTAATGATGAAGGACACCTTATAGAAAATATAATGAGTTTTTCCCAAGGCTGTTTCATCTACCATCTCTAATACTAGCCAAAAGCATAATCCCAAAGCTCCACTCAGCCCAAGAAATACACAACAGTGAGGTCCCCAACAGGACGCTGGGCTAAATACCCACCTCTCTGCTTTCCGGTTTAACCCTAAGAGAGACCAGAGACTACTAAGAACTAAGAGACTACTTGTCTTTCACACATCCTCCATCAATATCATGCTTTCAGCTCAGCTCTGGGACAGGGTACACAGTTCGGAGTTTGAGGTAATTTTAAGACAAGCACCTGGCCAGTTATGTGCATCAAGTCACGTGACTTAAGCTACCTGAGCCAGTGGCTGGAAGACACCCTCTTGCCTCTTGCATGTCTGAGAAACATTAATACAATTAACAGCAGGGAGCACAACTATCTGCTTAATGCAAGTCACTGCCTTAAGCACACTAATGTATTAGGTCTTGAATCCTCACTGTGACTCTAGGAAGGCAGATGCCACTGTTCCCATTCTGAGGACGGCAGAACCAAAGCAGAGCTTCCCAAGACCCCACGGCGGGACCTGCCAGCGGCAGAGTCGGAGTCTGAGGGAAGTCAGGCCTGGAGCAGGTTACTGCAGGTGTCTCTCGTTCCACACCCACCAGGAGGTACGAGAGAGGACGTACCTGCCAAAAAGACCAACATTTTCCTCAAAAAAGGCACTGCTGTTTGCCAGTTGCTCAGTTGTGTCTATCTCTGCAACTCCATGGGCTGTAACCCACCAGGCTCCTTGGTCCATGGGATTTTCCAGGCAAGAATACAGGAGTGGCTTGCCACTTCCTCCCCCAGGGGATCAAACGCACATCTTCCACAGAGCAGGCAGATTCTTTACCACTGAGCCACCTGGAAGCCCACTTTACAGGCACCATAATCAGTTCTTGTAAGGTTTTTCCCCCTAAGAGGTAATTCTATGGATTCAAAGATGCCTTTGTTTATATCTTTTAATATCTCTGAAAAATGAAAAGAAATGAAGTCGCTGAGTTGTGTCTGACTCTTTGCGACCCCATGGACTGTAGTCTACCAGGCTCCTCCGTCCATGGGATTCTCCAGGCAAGAGTACTGGAGTGGATTGCCATTTCCTTCTCCAGGAGATCTTCCCAACCAGGGACTGAACCCGGGCCTCCCACATTGTAGGCAGACACTTTACCATCTGAGCCACCAGGGATGTAGCCTAATATCTCTGAAGTGCATCTTAAAAATGATCTTATTTCATAATTTAACTGCAGAAATTTATTTTCTAGGTGGTATACAGATTCACTGAAATAAATATCCTTATATCTACAATTTTTAAAACATGCGTGTGCATTTTCTTAAGACTAAATTCTTAAAAGTAGAATTGCTGGGTCATTTTATGGTCTAACCTGTATCACCAAGCCACTGTTCAGAAAAACCAGCTGTGTTCGCAGAAACCTCTACTGGCGGGAGGCGACAAACCCACATCCTCACACCCTCGCCGAGAGGGTGGGCCCGTGTCCACCAGCTTTTCTCACTGGACAGGCGAAACGCCCGTCTCCCCACCTCGTTTCCTTTATTATCACTCTCAGCTTCTTTAGGTAGGGTGTCTAACATGTCACTGCGCACAGACAGTGCCATGAGACGGCTGTCCCTGCCTCGCAGGTGAGCAATTCAGGACTGCCGAGAAGTTTCCATCTCTGGCTTACCCACATTTCTGGCTAACTAACCTGATGGTTAACAGGGGCATTAACGTACCGCAGGGAAAGTACTGTAGCCAGCTGAAGATCAGTCCCCAGCTCTGCCTCTTACCTGAGCCCATTAGTTAACTTCTGCACCCACGAGATGGCACTAATAATGCCAACCTTTCAATGCCCCAATTTAGAAATCATGTATAACTTCGAGGCACATATTAAATGCCCCATCAACAGTAGCCAGCTCATGCCGGTCAAAACTGAAAACCCCAAAGGAACAGTGCGTTTCCTCAGATACTTCTTTCTCTAAACAGCGATGACTGGTCTTCAGCCAGTCCCCCCACCTCCCCGAGCCCCTGTCCCCTCGAAAAGGAACGCTGCATAGGAACCGAAAGTTCATCCTTTGCACCTGTTTAGAAAAGTCCCTTCAGATGGCAGAGGGAGAAATACATACAATGAAAGGCAAACTGCCCTCATTCTTGAGGGTTAAACGCAACAATTTCAGTTTAGTTAACAAGACTGGTAACAATTCTTATCAACAGGCAAAGAAATACTTCAAAACCTATATCAATACGCTCATTTTGAAACACCTTATCTTCTTAATTTTTAGGTATGATGTTCAAACACCTGAAATGAGACTTGTGTACTGAAATTCAGGACTTACGAGCTGTTGTGAAAACTGTAACTAATCAAACCCTAGTTCATGTTCCTAGTTCTCAGGAGCATACTCAGCGGACATTCTTTTCTCAGTTACACAGGAAATGTATTCAAATGCCCCCCCCACCACCCGTGACAGGCAGAAATCCCATTATATTTCCTTTAACTCAAAGCACCTCTGTCCTTCACTCCTAGTCTCCAATACCTGTGCAGGCCCATATCTCACAGCCTGATAACTGTGACCCAGGAGGCTGAGACTCCAGGCTCCCCTCCTAGAAATCATTTTACAGAGGGTACTTTCATCATCAGCTTAATAACCTTCAGAGGCTTAAGGACAAGATCAAACTCTTACTGAGTTTTCCTTGCTTGGCTCCAATTCTATCTTATTTTCCATTCTGTCACAGACTATCACCTTATTCTAACATTCCTGTCTCAAACACAACAAGCCCAGTCCCGCTCCCCCTCCCCCTGCTCAACACAAGCACCAGTCAGGCCTCCTCCACGCAGCTCTCTCCGACTTGAGCTCTTACCAATCGCTTTCCCTATAAGTTACACCGGCAGTTCAAGTGTGTAACCCAACTTCAGCATTCTCTCAAATACCAGATCAGCACTAACAGCTGGGACATGTTAACCTCCACGGCTACCATTTCCTCACCTGTAAAATAAGGAAGTCTCTTCCTGTTCTGAAGCTCCTCTAATTTTACACATTCTTGCAGTTTCACATATTTACCTTATTTCTCTTATTTTAGAGTTCCCGAAGGGACAAGGTACATCTATTTTCCCCCACTCTCAAGGCCATTTACCCCAGAATGTGGCTCATGGAGATGCTATGTAAGCGTGAAACAAGGCCACCAACACTGATGGAGTTTTAAAGCCACCAAGACTGAGTTTTAAAGCAGTTTAGGAACCTGGAAAGGAGGTTCGTGCCAGACAAAGATCATGAGATGATCTACTGTTGGTATTCAAGAGTCAAAGGTCTGTCTCTAGAAAATAAGGATCCAGCTCAAGAATGCAATGAGCCCGGGTTTGAGAGCTCAAAACAGTCTCTTAATTCCTAGCTGAAGCAGAGGTACAAAAAGGCCACTAGAAGACAGATGCAACTTCAGATAAGCTCAGCATTCTGTGTATTCTAGGGCAGAGGATACAGGGCCCCAGTGGAGAACCCCTGGGGCTATCTCAAGGCTGACCTTCAATCGGGGTGAAATTTAGGTTCCTTTCAGCCATGCAGGACAGGGGAGCCTGGTGGGCTGCCATCTATGGGGTCGCACAGAGTTGGACACGACTGAAGCCACTTAGCAGCAGCAGCCATGTAAGGCCTGAAACTGCAGAAGCAGAGCGGTTACCTCCATTCCCTACGTCCCAGTGCCCTCCCTGGCCCTCTTCAAAAAAAGCCTAAGCTTTTTTAAGAGGGAAATTAACAAAGGCAGATATAGTGAAGCCTTACTTAAGGGTTCCAAAAAGCTGCTGTTTTAACTTGTTCTCTTTTCTCAGGGCAGTACAAATCGATACACAGATAGAAATTAAGGAAGTGATGTGCTGGAGGACAGGCATCAACACCCACCAAAAGTTAACCAGGAACTCTAGCCAGAGGCAGAGGGCCGAGACCCTTTCTATTTCATTATCTTCAAATAAAATGTATTCAACGCCCATGTGTATGTGTCCCTCTTAATCAACAGAGAAAATAATGCTTATTTCAATCGAGGGAATCTGGTCAATGCTTTCCAGCCACTTCTAACCATAATTTGGCTCACAACTAACAACCTAAAGAGTTAGCAAAGCAAATCACAGCCTCTCATATGAAGCCAGTTACTTCTTTAATAATAATTAAAAAAAAAATTATTTTTAAATAACAGCATTTAAGACAAAGCAGTGTCCCTTCTCTTCACTCAGCTGTTTTACAGAATTATGAAACAAAGGGCAACTACTGTATCGTCACTCTTTTTTTTGGAGTAAAGCCACAAGATTACTAACAAACAGCTAACGGCTACCACTCAAAAGTAATAATGGCATTATGACTTCATATGCCAGTTATCTGCCAAACTGGAAAGAACCAAACATATGTATTTTCTCTTTCCCCAGACACTCTGAAAGTAAATGTGAGCACTCTGATTCACTTTCTCCTTCACCATAAAGATTTCATAAAAAATTTACAGTATCATCCTCATTGTGGGATAGGAAAGGATATTACACTTGTTCAAGAAGTTTGAACAAGTGTCACTGGACAGCAAAGAGAGCAAACCAATCAATCCTAAAGGAAATCAACCCTGAAGTTCACCAGAAGGACTGATACAGAAGCTGCAATTCTTTGGCCACCTGATGTGAAGAGCTGACTGACTAAAAAAGAGCCTGATGCTGGGAAAGACTGAAGGCAAGAGGAGGCGGCGGCAACAGGGGATGACATGGTTAGATGGCCATCACCAACTCAATGGACATGAGTTTGCGCAAACTCCAGGAAATACTGAAGACAAGGAAGCCTGGCGTGCTGCAGTCCATGGGGTCACAAAGAGCCAGACACAACTTTAGTGACTAAACAACAAGCAGTTTACTGATGTGAGGCGGAGAACTTACAAAATGCTCGTGATCAAGACTAACTTCAGTGGTAGTACCAACAGGGAAAGTTCTCACCTAAAAATTCTCTATAACAGACCTCAAGCTCACAGTTTTGTTTTGATCTGTTGCTTCAGTGCTAAAGGTGCAGCTGGATAGACTTAAAGAAAAAATGTGAACTTCTAGCTGCAAGTTTCAAGTTTCTAGGGTAAGCTTAACAAAAACTCTTAATTTGTATTTAAGTAAACAAACAAAACCCCAAAGCTTGACCCCCAAAACATTTTTGTACAAGTGACAAATGTGGCTACTTGACTTTTTTTCTTCCTCTTTGAAGAGCCAATCTTATTATGGTATCAGGAAAAGGTTATCTGCTGAAAATAGTAATCACCTAAGAAAACATCAATCTCCTCTGTACATCAATGATAAAATAATTTAGGGGTCTAAGTATGGTGATTTCAACCTAAAGAAACAGAAACAGACGATGTATAGCATTTCACTCAGCTGGTTGTGTCTGCTTTCTGACAATTTCGTGCTTACTTTGAGAATACTGTCAAAAAGCTTGGCATGGCAAAAACAGCTGAAAAGAACACACGAAATCTCCTTCCTCACAGGGCTCTCATCGCCTTCGATGAAGCACAGCCTGCATTTCCAACACGAGGGAAGCCCCCGTGCAGGCAGCTTAGGAGCAGGACTCTGCGCCTCCGGTAGCCAGAGCGGGACTCTGCTCCGGCCCACAAAACTCAAAACCAAGCACAAGCCCTCTGATAAAGAATCATACTTCTGTATTCCCACTTTCTTCTTTATAAAATGATAATTTCATTCAAGAGTAATAAACAACTGGTTGGCAAATTCCAACCATCTGACTGAGGTTCAGTGGAAAAAAGTAAAACTGGAAACACAGTGACAACTCAAACATTAAACTTAGGTTTTTCCCAGAGCCGATGCACTCTTCGATAACACCCACCCGTGTAAAAATGAATTACGTATCCAAAAGGGCAAGCTGCTGCCATCATGCTACCCTAATTAACACGTGCCAAGTGGAAGGCGAATCTCACGTAAATAGTGAGGCTCAAAATGAGCTGCAAACTGTAAAGAAGCTTATTTTTAAACTGTCAGCAGGTTTCTTTCATGCAACTAAGTGTCTTAATATGGGGGTGATTGCTCAAGTTTCTTTCAAGACAATCGAAATCTGTTGTACAATAGCAAGTTGAACCTTGTTATTTAGAACTCCATTAGCTGTTTCACAAAGAATAAGAATACACTGAGGTTCCTGAATAAGTTTTGCCATATACTTCTAAACCTCTCTAAACTAGAGTAAATTAATTTCTAACCTACTAGAATCACATTCCAGAATGCAAAAATCTTTTGACTATGTAAAATAAGACTGTTGCTGTTAAGTCACTTCAGTCATATCCGACTCTGTGCGACCCCATAGATGGCTGCCCACCAGGCTTCCCGGTCCCTGAGATTCTCTAGGCAAGAATACTGGAATGGGTTGCCATTTCCTTCTGCAAAAATAAGACTAATTGAGTGCTTTTCACAAATCCTTCTTTAAAAAAAAACAAACAAACTCTACATGAACTACCAATATTAACAAGCAAATATGAATACTTAGGCATTCACACAAAGGCAGTTAAGGACCGTACATCACCCAACCACCTAAAGTCTTATTTGATATTCCACCAGGTATCTGGCTTTCCAAATCACCCAGGATGGTAAATGTTAAAGTGGGCAATGAAACAAGGACAAGCACAGCTTCTTTGTGTGTTATCAGGGCAAAAGAAGGCAGGTGAGCGCACAGAGAGGCCTTCTCACCGCCTGCTGGGCATCAGTACTTACCTTGAGGATGTCCCCCCTTTTGAAGCTCAGCTCGTCGTCTGCGGTGGCTTTGAAGTCATATTTGGCGATGGCTTCCATTCTGAGCGGGGCTCAGGGCTCAGCAGCTGGAGCAGGGGGGAAGGGAGTCTTCCCTGCTGAAGCAACCCAGCGCTCTGGGCTCAGCCTCGCCTCTCTTCGGGGACTGGCTCCCGCACGCCGGGACACACAATGCCACCCTGAATCAGGAGAGCGCAGACTGAGAGAAGTGGCCCGATCGAAGGCAGCCCCGCCCTGCCCGTCGGCCTGCCGTCCCAGCCCCCACGCCCCCTGGCTCGGTCAGGCTCAGCCCTCCGCCCTCCCTCCCAGGCAGGAGCCCCGAGCTCCTTCTTCCTCTTTTCAGCCTCAGCCCCCAGGCGACTGACAGGCCTGCCGGCCAATGGCGGCGGCGGCTCGGGCCTTTCCCGATCACACTTCCTCTTCCCTCCCGCTGGGTGTGCTCCGTGTGCAGGAACCGGCTGGAGCCCCGGTGGTCTCCGCCTTTCCTCCCTCGACCCTCTGCCGCTCTCCAGGCACGAAATGCAGTCCACCGGGAGCAAGGCCTGCCCCAGGCGATGGCCCTCTACTCTTCAGTGATACAGACCCCTTCCCTCCTTTCTCCTACCAACCGATCTGGTTTCTTGAAAAAGCTGGGTCCCCTTCTCCACAGTGAAAAGGCTCTGTTTTCTGAAAGGAAACCTCCGTCTCCCCTAGAAAGTGGGAGCATGACCCCGCGAACTACTCTTTTATTCAGCTGGCTGCTCTCCACTCGTGATCCGCGAGGGCAAGCTCAGGTGACCAGAGAAAGGAGATGGAGCTCAGAATCTCTGGGGGGCTGAGACCGACTCCTGCACAGGGCTCTCCTACCAAGACCCCCAAAACTTCAGCGGCCCCAACAGCCCTTGAAACAGCCGTCCAAGGCTCAGCATTCCAGAAGCAGCCTCGACTCATTCCTAACTAGCCTAAGGAGCACAGTTAAGTCCTGATCTACGCTTGAAAGCAATCCCTTTTTCAGAATCTGAGCTGCCAGATATCTTGCCTAGGAAATGGTGCCAAAAGGCCAAACAGAAGCCTCTCACAGTTACCCTGAGACCAGCTGCTTTTCTCGGAGCAGAGGAGTACTAAACTGATCCAAACAGCATCCTGCAGGCAAAGACGCCGTAATAACCCTTGGGTCATGTACCAGGTGATGGGGAAGGAATCTGGGCAGTATAATCACTACAGAGGAGTGAAGAGTTTGGAGCCCTGAATTTGAAACACAACCTTGGCCTTTGCACAACTAAAGGAAAATGAAGCCCCGTTCTTGTCTGGCCAGTCACTGTTTTCATACAGGCTAAATAAAAGCAGAAAACAATAATGACCCTGGCAGAATGAGGACAGATTATTTATAGTGACACCCTTTGGTGGATAATTACTATCTAGCACAGGACTCATTTGAGGGGCACGAGTGATTATCATTCTTTTGTTCTAAAGTTAACAATTGGGGCATTAATCAAGCATAGCTCCAAAAAGACTGAGGCGTAAACCAGCTGGGAATATTAAGATTACAGGGAAATGAGTGTTACCAAGGAGGAAAGACTCACCAGGCAACAAAAGTCCTTCAGTCGAATTCTGAAGGCAAACATTCCATGGCAGGTAAACTAATAAACTTAACTCATGTTTATTCAGTCAGGCCATACCTAGGATATATTATGCTGTGCTGGCTCCAAGAGAGGAAAGCAAAGAAAGAGTCCCAGCAAATGTATGTATAAAAAAATGAACAGTAGTCTCAGAGTATTTGTGTGTCCTTAAACACCCTTTACTTACACTCACTATAGTTACTTTTTAATGAAATGAATCCATATATGTAATTTTTAAAGTCAGAGTAAGTAAAAGTCTTATTAAAAAGAACAGTTCCCTACCCAACACCCACAAGCAATCACCCTCAATTTTGGTTATAGTTTCTCTTTAAGTTTACTAACAATATTTCTAAATAATATGCTTCTGCTGCTGTTTCTTAGTTTATTCCAGCCATCACTGTCACCTAAAAGACAAGGACTCAGCTGTTTCACCCCTGCCAATTTCACCTTGCCCCATCCCTATAGCTTCCCAGGTGGTTCAGTGGAAAAGAATTTGCGCTGAGCAGGAGATGTGGTTCCATCCCCGGGTCAGGAGGATCCCCTCGAGTAGGAAATGGCAGCCCACTCCAACAGTTCCTGCCTAGAGAATCCACCAGACAGAGAAGCCTGGTGAGCTTCAGTCCGACTGCTGCTGCTGTTGAGTCCCTTCAGTCGTGTCCGACTGTGCTACCCCATAGACGGCAGCAAAGATTCAGACATGACTGAGTGAAAACAGCCCATCCCTGTAATGCCACACTTTTTGGTTTAAACAGTTGGCAACCTACTCCAGTATTCTTCCTGGAGAATTCCATGGACAGAGGAGCCTGGCAACCTACAGTCCACAGGGTAGCAAAGAGTCAGACATGACTGAGCAACTCATGATTTTTCATACTATTACATTAGGAAATATTGTTCACTGGTGATTTAATAACCAGTCTTCCTTTCTAGTACAATCTTTCCGTTTTCCCGGCATTAACATCTTTCTCTTTTTTCTGCCTACTTTCTTTTTCCAGTGTATACATATTAAAAAAAATTTTTTTTACAGCTTCTCCAAAAAAGTCTCTGCTACACGCCAATCAACATTTTCCATACCCTTTTCCCTACCCTGACCTGATCCTTTCTTTTCACTGGTCTCCAGGTCTGACTGTTGAGACTAGGTACCAATGATGAGAAGCTGAAGGATAATTAGGCAGGTCAAAAAAAATTAAAGAGTTTCATTTTTGAAAAACAGAAATCAGACAGAAACCCAAAGCACTGTGGCTCTAAAGGTACTGTGTGTCACGGGTCATAAACTTCGTCATTCAGGATTCCAGACAACTGCAGTGTGACTAAACAGCCAGACCCTAGAAATCAAGACTGTTTTCAACATTTGCTTTCCTGATACTCAACTTTCTACCTTAGGTTTTCTAGAGAAAGCTTAAACAGACTAACATTCATGAAAACTGTGTTTCAAGCAACAATTGCTTTGTAAGATACAGTTGAATAGAAATGAAACCAATCAGTAGCTCTGTAGCTGTGCCAAATAAAAATTAGTGTCTCACAGAGGAAACGCGAGGAGTCAGCTTGTTAGGCTAGCCACAGAAAAGAACCCAGGCTAGAGAAATTCAAAAGGGTGTGTTTCACTAAAGACAGAAACAAATTCTATCACATATGCCACACTAATTACTTAAAAAGAAAGAAATCTAAAAGAACACACAATGTATAACTATTTTAAGAGTGTATGTTGCTCTTGATTCCCCAGGAAAATGGACTGGGAGTACACTAACGGCCAATGAGCGTGTGTCTGAACTGTGACCAGCCCACACCCTACAGCCCATCTCAAGCAAAGTTAAAACAGCGAGTGCAGCTGGAGTTGTTCATTTAAAGCCATGTGCACCACATCCTAAAAGGCAGTGTCCTAAAGGTATTTGTGGGCTTCCCAAGTGGTACAGTGGTAAAGAATTTACCTGCTGATGCAAGAGACTCGGATTCAATCCCTAGGTCAGAAGATCCCCTGGAGAAAACAGCAATCCATTCCAGTATTCTTACCTGGGAAAACTCAAGGACAGAGGAGCCAGGCAAGCTACAGTCCCTCAGGTTGCAAAAAGTCAGACACGACTGAGCACACACAGGCACACAAAGGTATTCGTAGTATTTTATTTTCTCTATGCAACTCTCTCCTTCCCAAAATTCACAGAAAATAAAATACAGGACACTAGACCAACATAGCTTAGTGTTACCCCTGCATCGGCAGGCTGACCCGGGTTCAAGTACTGACCCTGATGCATATCAGCTGTAATTTTGAATAAGTCTTTTAAACAAGACTCAGTTTTCTCTTCTGTAAAAATGGGGGTAATATCACCTACTGATTTACTAAGCATTAAATTAGATAATATACATACATAAAGCGCTTTGGATAGAGACTGACATTCAGTTCAGTTGCTCAGTCATGTCCAACTCTTTGCAACCCCATGGACTGCAGCACGCCAGGTTTCCCTGTCCATCACCAACTTCCAGAGCTGACATCTCCATAGAGACTGACATTAAGTCACTCAAAAATAAGTTGAAATGGACTCTACTTAAAATGGACATCTACTTAGCAGATATTTATCTTCATTATTAAAAATGGCAAATTAGGGCCTTCATAGCCATGGCCCAGGTTCAAACCCTGGTCAGGGAACTGTTATCTCCCAAGCTGTATAGCATAGCCAAAACAAAAAAAACACCCCACCCCCCCAAAAAACGAGCAAATTAAACAATGAGATTTCTTTCACCTACTAATTGTCAAATTTTTAAAGATTTATCCAGTCTCGGCAATACTATTCTCAGAGTTTTTATCCAGAGTTTATTACATTTTGAAGAATTACTATATATCTAACAATATGCTTGGAACTGGATTAAAATCATTAAAACCATTATAGTCCACACTCTAGCAGGGAATTAATTCAATCTTTTTGGAGAATAATTTTATAGCATTTATTGATAATTTTAAGACACCTATCCATCCCTGGACAAGCAATATCACATTCCAGATTTATCTCACTAAACAGGGACACAAATACCATGTCCAAAATATATCTATCCCTGATCAAGGAAGCTAACCATGAAGCTAACCAAGAAATACCTTTCTATATTAGCACCAAGACATATGCTCAAGTCTTTAAAGAACTGCAGAAAAATTATTCCATTTCTATAAAACAACATATATCAGTGTGTTATTTAAAATTTTTTAAAGTTAACAATGATTATCTCTGGAAGACAGAGATATTTTTGTAAGACAGAATATTTTTACTTGCTGTACCACATGCCTCAACTGTACTTTCATTGTTTTTACCATAAGCATGTATTGCTGTTATAGTTAGAAAGAACAAAACCCCAAACCTTACTGATGCTCTGGAGTTAGACCAGGATTTAGTTATCACTTTACCACTTATTAACTGGGTGGGCAACACTGGAGAAATAACTCACGTTCTTTAATTCCTAATGTCCCTCAGCTGGAAAATGAAGAAAATCACAGCACCTACACCTTATAAAGTCATTTTGCTAATTCAAAAACCTGTGAAGGCTGAGTCCCTGCTGTAAAGCACTAAGAAGTATTAACCAGCATCACTGGTCCCTCTTCAATATCGGTCCACATGCTCTCAGTAAATCTAAAGTTTCATCTACACATAGACTCAGGAGAATGCTCTGGTAGGCAAATTAACAGTCCCACTAAATACAGGTTTCCCTGGTGGCTCAGTGGTAAAGAATCGGCCTACTACACAGGAGACGCAATGCAGGAGATGTGGGTTCGATCCCTGAGTAGGGAAGATCCCCTGAAGGAGGAAATGGCAACCCACTCCAGTCTTCTTGCCTGGGAAATCCCACGGACAGAGAGCCTGGTAGGCTACAGTCTATGGTGTCACAAAAAAGTCGAATGCAATTGAGCACATTGACCAGTAAATATAAACTTCAACAGCTCCAAATCCAAGTCCTGAAAGTGAAAGTCACTCAGTCATGTCTGACTCTTTGAGAGCCCATGGACTATAGTCCATGGAATGCTCCAGGCCAGAAGACCGGAGTGGGTAGCCTTTCCCTCCAGTGGATTTCCCCCCGCCACCCAGGAATCAAACAGGGATCTCCTGCATTGCAGGTGGATTCTTTACCAGCTGAACCAGAAGGGAATCCCTAGAATACAGGAGTGGGTAGCCTATCCCTTCTCCAGCAGATCCTCCCAATCCAGGAATCGAACCGGGGCCTCCTGCATTGCAGGCAGATTCTTTACCAGCTGAGCAACCACGGAAGCCCCAAATCCAAGTCCTAACAATGCGCAAATATTCCCACATGTAAAACTGATCACATCTATAGTCACTTATTCTGTTAGGCTTTTAATTGTTTACTGTCTACATAAAGTGTAATTTTAAGTCGAGTAATTTAAAGTCACATTGCAGTCTCATGAGTTTACAGAAGCACCCTGTAACAACAATTTCGGCCCTTGGTCCAGTTACATCAAAATCAGCCCATTCAGGGACTGCTTCACTTCGAGGCGCCTTCTGGAGTTCTGCAATGTAGTGTGACCTTAGCCCCGGAACCTAATTTTAAACAAGATTCACAGGTAGTGTTTTTTGTTTTGGCCTTGCCATGCCCCATGAGATCTTAGTTCCCCCACCAGGAATGGAACTCTCACCCCCCTGCAGCAGAAGCTCAGAGTCTTAACCACTGGACCACAAGGGAAGTCCCACAGGTAACTCTTATGGCATGCTAAATTAAAACAAAACAAACAAGGCTGTCCTGTAAGGGCTTCTAGACCAGATTTCAAACTCTGTATCTCAGATCGTGCACTACCATGTCTTTGCACAGAGTGAAAACATATTCACTTGGCACAACTGGGAAAAAGCCAACTCTGACAAATAGAACCAAAGGCTCTCAATGGAATTCAAGACTGCCACAAAGTTCTTCTGAATTAAGCAAATAACTATTAGTTTCTCTCAGGATGGACAAGATGGGTCTCTACTCCATATTACTTCATTTCTCCAAAATCTACTACTCTTTTAAGTAACAACTAGAGCCGTTGCTGTACAACATGCAACATGATGACAGAAATCACACAGAAAAATCGCGAAGTACCACTAAACCTAGCAGTCCCTCAAATCTGTATACACTGGCTGAGTAAGTAAACTGCCTCAAGCATTTCACTGCCTGCTTTTAGTATCAAAGAAAGTTGATTACAAGAATTAATCTTTTTTAATTTTGGGATTCAGAAAATTCTGAACAAAGGAAGAAGTAACAGAACACAGTTATTTCTTTCTGAAAAAATAATAACAACAAAGAAGGCTGATTATAACAGATGCAGGAAAAAACACCTGGTCTCAGAAGCCTGGTAAGGAACAAATTAGTACTATTACCACCAACAAGCTTTTACTTAATTCATCAACGGTCTAAATAAGTTTTATTTCCCTAAATGTATCAGGCTATCTTAATTCTACTGTAATAAAGGGCTATCCTTGGTTTTCATTTTGAACATTCATCATCCCCACTAAAAACCAATATAAGCCCCAAAGTGACCCAATCTCCTTCACTAACAGAGACGTAGGAAGAGAAGCATGAACCGGCAGAAAGCCATGACCTACACACGAAGAAAACAAATAAAACCCAAAAGCACAAGCAAGGTACACTTAGGGCCTAGTGGCAGTATTGATTACTTATGGCTGAATTCAATCCTTTGCGCCTCCCAGTTCCCAGGGGGTGTACTTAAGTCTCGCACAGCTCTCTAGCAACCCTTCTGGCTGGCTGCAGGAACACAGTGAACGCTCAGAAGTAAAGGATAAAGCAAGAAAGAGGGCATCTTCCCGGGAGAGACACGGGATCTTTAAATGAGGGAGAAAACACATTATGCCAAAGAGCCGAAACCTCAAAAAACTATACCAGAGAGGGGACAATAAGGAGGAAAGGGAAGTAGATAAGAAAAAAACGGGGCGGGGGGAGGGGGCAAGTGACTTGCATTATCCGAGTAAGCATTTAGTGTCCGCAGTGGAAAGAGAGAAATAGAGCAAGACAACTGGGTAGCAGGGAAGCGAAAGAGGCACTAGAAAGCCAAGGAGACTAACGCTAATTTCTCTCTCATGTCTTTCTCGCTTTTTCCGAGAATCAACAGTACCCAGAGACAGACTTCGAGGGCACCTGGGCTCCCCTGCAAATTATACTGTTACTGTACCTGAAGCCAACCTAGACTCAACTCCGTAAATAAGCTGTAACTCACAGGGCACACGGAGAGCGCTGCAAAATGAAAAACAGGGATTCCCTCCCATCTCTCCTCGAAGCATTCCAGTGAACTGCTGCTTATTTTTCTTGACAAATGTTTTTTCAAAGAGTAGTCCCCCACAAAAAAAAAAAAAACGACAGGAACAAAGCCATTTCGATTGGCACCGGTAGCAAACGTCCTCGCTCATAGGATTTAATAGGAGTGGTGGGTTTTCTCCCAAAATTCGGCCCCCAAACACCTGGAGATGGTGACGTGGTGGCCGAGCAGGTTGAAGAAGCATCAATTACCACATTCGCAACCGCCGCGAACCCCCCCGCCTCCCGGTGCCGAGTCAGACTGACTCACGGAATGAGCGCCCGGTGCTCTGGGGCTGCTTCTCCCCGGGCCCCTGCGGCGCAAAACCCTCACGGAAAAGCCGTGAAATTCAATTAGGAACCCACCCACCCCGTCCTCCCGCGCCGCGGTCTGGGGCTCTGTCCAGAGTCAGGGGAGGAACGGTGCCCAGGAAGGAAGCGCCCCAAAAGGGGAAACGTGGAGCTCCGAATCCCGGGGGTTCCGCTCTCCCGACCTCCAGGCCCGGCAGCCCCCGGTTCGCCAGGCCCGGGCCAACCCCCCATCCCGGGCCAACTCCCGCTACCAAGCGGGGAGGAAGGGGCACCGGGGCAGCGGCGCCGCCACCGCCGCGCTCACCGTGGCGCAGCTGCTCGGCTTCTGGCCCAGCCGGCCCCTCCTCAGCGGTGAGAGCGGCTGCCGACCCCGCTGCGGCTCCCAGAGGACAGCGCCTGGCCCCGCCGCCGTTACCGCCACAGTCCTCCCCGGCGTCGACGCCGCCGCCGCCGCCGCCGTCCGGTCGCTGAAGCAGCTCAGCCGCCTAGCTTCCGCTCCTCCTCGGGGTCCCGCGAGAACTCGCTCGCGCGGCCCCGCCCCGCCCCACCCCCGCGAGACTTCCCCGGGCGGAAAAGGCCCAGAGCGCAAGCGCCCCACCCCCGCCAGGCCCCGCAGGTAGACCGGCGACGGGCCAGGGCGCAGGCGCCGAGCCGCCCCGCAGCAGGTGGCACAGGCCGGGCTCCACCCCCCGATCTTTGTAACCCTTTCGGTGCCAGAGTGGGTAAGTTAGCGCTCACTCGGAGAAATGATTCTCCTCCACGTCCTGATCGCTTCTTTTCCCCTTCCACCAAACCGAGGCAATTTGGCTGGGGTTGGGGGGCGGGGAAGTGGGGGTGGGGAGGAGGTGAGGAGGAAGGAATCTCCGGCGTGAAGCTCTCCAAATAGAGAACCAGGTCTTGAAATATTTGAGAATTTGGTCCAAATTCTCCAGTATGCTTGAGCTTCGCTGGCGGTTCAGCTGGTAAAGACTCCGCCCGCAATGCAGGAGACCAGGGTTTGATTCCTGGGTTGGGAAGATCTCCTGGACAAGGGAAAAAGCTACTCACTCCAGTATTCTGGCCTGGAGAATTGCAAGGACTTTATAGTCCATGGGGTCACAAAGATTCGGACACAACTGAGCGACTTTCACTTCACATCAAACTCTGCAGTATGAGATGAATTAACTTATTCATTCATCCGTTGAATCAAGTGCTTAATACATGCTAAACACTGTGCTAACTACAGAAGGTACAACAGTGAACAGAAATCCTCGCCCTCAAGGAATTCAGGGTCTAGAGGCGTGGAAGAAAAAGAAACAGAAACAAATAATACTGTTAGAATTATTTGGAGTAACGCTGAGGAACCTAAAAAGATGGGAGAGAGGAGTTGCTACTTTGCCCATCTCAGAAAAGCCTTCCCAGAGAAGGTGATGACTGAGCCAAGTCTTGCAGGATGTGTAGGAGTTCGCCAGAGAAACCAAGGTAAGGGCATTCCAGGCAAAGGGACCAGCATGCACATACAAGGGAACGGAGGCGTGAGAGTCGTGTTCCCTGCAATGCTAAGGAGTTCAATTCATAACCGGGGAGTGGCAGAAGATCAGGCTTGGAGGAGTAACTCTTATTTTTCAATTCCAAAAGCTCCTTGCAGTTGAAGGAGAGAACAGAGCATCCAATGGCAATGTGCTTCCTGGAAGCCAAAAAATAGCTAGAGGGGAGAATAACCAAAAGTTTGATCCTATAGAGAAAACAAGCCCACTGAAATGACGAGAATAAATTGTTCTTTTACTCAGTATTTGTTGAGCATCAGCTGCATGCCAGGTATTGTGCAGAGTGATAGATACCCTGACAAAGCCTCTGCTTCAGCAGTTTGTCTTCTAGAAGAGAGTTCCCTAGTCTGCAAGGCAAAACAGTTGGTCCTGAGGGCCGCTGAACTACATACAGGACTGCAGAGGAGGGGCCAGTTACTTGGTGCTCTGGTAGTCAGGGAGGACTTGGTGTTTGAATTACAACATGAAAGCAAGGAGGAAAGAGTGATGAAATCAGCCAATATTTCAGATTGACCAGAGTTTAGGATTTAGGGGGAGGATAGAGACTTGGGTTTGATCCCTGGGTTGGGAAGATTCCCTGGAGAAGGAAATGGCAACCCACTCCAGTACTCTTGCCTTGAAAATCCCATGGACAGAGGAGCTTGGTGCAGGCTACTATCCATGGGGTCGCAAGGAGTCGGGCACGACTGAGCGACTTCACTTTCACTTAATTTGGAAAACTCAGCAGTGGCCACAGGACTGGAAAGGGTCAGTTTTAATTCCAATCCCAAAGAAAGGCAATGCCAAAGAATGCTCAAACTACCGCACAATGGCACTCTTCTCACACGCTAGTAAAGTAACGCTCAAAATTCTCCAAGCCAGGCTTCAGTAACATGTGAACCATGAACTTCCTGATGTTCAAGCTGGTTTTAGAAAAGGCAGAGGAACCAGAGATCAAATTGCCAACATCCACTGGATCATCAAAAAAGCAAGAGAGTTCCAGAAAAACATCGATTTCTGCTTTATTGACTATGCCAAAGCCTTTGGACTGTGTGGATCACAATAAACTGTGGAAAATTCTTCAAGAGATGGGAATACCAGACCACCTGACCTGCCTCTTGAGAAATCTGTATGCAGGTCAGGAAGCAACAGTTAGAACTGGACATGGAACAACAGACTGGTTTCACATAGGAAAAGGAGTACGTCAAGGCTGCATATTGTCACCCTGCTTATTTAACTTATATGCAGAGTACATCATGAGAAATGCTAAGCTGGAAGAAACACAAGCTGGAACCAAGATTGCCAGGAGAAATATCAATAACCTCAGAATATTGTCACCCTGCTTATTTAACTTATATGCAGAGTACATCATGAGAAATGCTAAGCTGGAAGAAACACAAGCTGGAACCAAGATTGCCAGGAGAAATATCAATAACCTCAGATATGCAGATGACACCACCCTTATGGCAGAAAGTGAAGAGGAGCTAAAAAGCCTCTTGATGAAAGTGAAAGAGGAGAGTGAAAAAGTTTCCATAAAGCTCAACATTCAGAAAACGAAGATCATGGCATCCGGTCTCATCACTTCATGGGAAATAGATGGGGAAACAGTGGAAACAGTGTCAGACTTTATTTTGGGGGGCTCCCAAATCACTGCAGATGGTGACTGCAGCCATGAAATTAAAAGACGCTTACTCCTTGGAAGAAAAGTTATGACCGACCTAGATAGTATATTCAAAAGCAGAGACATTACTTTGCTGACTAAAGTTCGTCTAGTCAAGGCTATGGTTTTTCCTGTGGTCATGTTTGGATGTGGGTTGGACTGTGAAGAAGGCTGAGCGCCAAAGAATTGATGCTTTTGAACTGTGGTGTTGGAGAAGACTCTTGAGAGTCCCTTGGACTGCAAGGAGATCCAACCAGTCCATTCTGAAGGAGATCAGCCCTGGGATTTCTTTGGAAGGAATGATGCTGAAGCTGAAACTCCGGTACTTTGGCCACCTCATGCAAAGAGTTGACTCATTGGAAAAGACTCTGATGCTTGGAGGGATTGGGGGCAGGAGGAGAAGGGGATGACCAAGGATGAGATGGCTGGATGGCATCACGGATTCAATGGATGTGAGTCTGAATGAACTCCAGGAGATGGTGATGGAGGGAGCCCTGGTGTGCTGCGATTCATGGGTTCGCAAAGAGTCGGACACAACTGAGCGACTGAAATGAACTGAACTGAATGAGAATCAAGGCCAAGATGCATAGTTTAGGCTTCACTGACAAGTAATAAATTCTGAAGGTTTTTAAGCAGATGTCTGACACAAAAACAATAAGAGGTATCTATTTACCGCCTGGATTGTACTAAAGTCATAGTGTTTCTACTGTGGATAATATCCCCATTTCACAAACTGGGAATTTGAGGCTTAAAGAGGTTAGAAACTCACCCAAGGAAACCTGAGATTGGAGCGTAGACCTGTCTTGTTGTAAAACCCATATTTTCCCCCCACTTTGAAATTGTTCTAGCATGGTGTCAGGGGAAAAAAAAGAAATTAAAGGGAAGGACTTAGTTGCTGAGCAGAGAGGAGGAGGAAGTGAGGGAAGAGTTGCCGTTCTTTGTTTTGAGTGGGCAGAGAAATTTGCCAGTTTCAGGAAGAGCTGACTGGGCAGGAGATGGGGGTCATGGGTCTGACTTGGGGGGTAGGGCATGTACTGGGAAGGGCAAGGTAGAAAATACTGATACCTGGGAAGGGGAGAGTTCATCATTCTGAGAAATATACAGGTAGAAATAACAAGAACGTTGTCCAAAGCTCCATGCATTCATTCTTGCTCTCTGTAACATTAGCTGAGCCTCTACTCTGGAGATAGCAAGATAATCTGTCACAGAGCTCACAGTCTGAAGGCGAAGACACACTGCTGAGAATATAACACTCAGGATGGGCAGCTTTTAGACATAGAGCAGGGGACCTGATCTAGTCCAGGACCAGGGAAGACTGAGGCCAGAGCTTTCAATTCAGACTCTGGTTAGCCTGAGAGGAAAATATTGCTCCAGGAGGGGGCACAACATGTGCGAAGCCCAGAAATTAAGAAAGAACTCCAGGAAGCCATTTACACCTGGGATGAAGAAGAATGTGGCTCATGAGTGAAGCCTCTGGAGAGGGGAATACCAAGACTTTCCAGCACTGCTAAAATCTAGGAACTGGAGGGACTTCCCTGGTGATTCAGTGGTTAGAACTCGGAGCTTCCACTGCAGGGGGCACAGGTTCAATCCCTGGCCAGGGAACTAAGATCCCACCTGCCACTTGATTCTATGGGATACTGAAGCACTGGGTGCACGTTGGTCATCTGTTCATCTTCAAAATACATTCTCACTCTAGCTGCAGAGTGAAAAACCCGGTGAGACCCAGTGAAAGACTTAGTGGAACTAAGTTGTTCATCATCTACAAGACAGTGTCCTAAGACCTGTGCAAGACCCTCATGGATCTGGTCCCTGCGTGCCAGCCTTACTGTCTCAGTCTCCAGCCAACATATACTCTACCAATATTAAACCACTGTGGTTTCCGGAAGATACCATGATGTTTTGAGTGTCTGTATCTTTGCATCTGCATTTCCTCTGCTCAGTTGGTCTTCTCCCCTTTCTTCAGGCCCCCAAGTCAGTTTTAGGGTTTCTTCCTCAAAAATACCACTGGATCATCAATCCCACTGCAGCATAACGGTCTGTTCACTTCTCCGCCCTCCCCATCCACCACCAAGGCTCTACAAGCTCCCAAACAGGACCACACCTTCTTCTCACATGTGTATTCCCAGTCTGCAACACAGTGCATAGGATGAATTAATGGATGGATGGAGGGATGGACGAATAAATAGGAGAGATTGAGTGGAGATAAACATGTGGCTGCCTTTCTGGGCAATGTAATATTTGAAGTTCAGGAAGTGGATGAGATCTCAGAAGAGACTAGATAACTTAGCAGAACAGAACAATATATATGAGCGTCTTTTAAAAAATGATAAAACAGACTCTGATTATGTCTTTGCAAAAATGTATGCGTATGGACCAGGTTTGGAAGGGAACACTTTTAAATAATTTAAGTAATTGTGCTGAAATGAAGCAATTGTAGATGACAAAAACAAAACAAAACTTCAACATTTGTTACACTGTCTCTTTGATTAAAAACCCCTCTCTACCGACAGAGTCAGAAATTTCAGAGAATGCTGTCCAATATCATTCCATACAGAAAAAAAATCCACACTAGAGGCAGTAATAGGTAGAATATGTGTTTAATAGCAAAAAGAAATCGGAACAAGAGGTGAAAGGCACACCCTGGTGTGAAAAGCTGTTGAAACTGCAGCAAAACCTGCTAATTACAAATTAGCCACATCAATCTCTTATGGAATACATAAATTAATCACCAAAACGTCCCTCTTTTCAGTTGGGGGGTGGTTTGCGGTTATTTTTTAGTCGTCGGAAACGATTTCTCCTTTTGGTTTCTGTGAGTTGTCGTGCTGCCCCCTGCCGGTCATAAATGGACACTGCCCTGGCACTGCCTGAACCCTGAAAGCCTATTGCAGGCACTTCCTCTGAGCCCACTTTTATGAGTTTCTCTTAGTGCGAGAGATGGAAACAACCAATGACAACCAAAAGTGGTCATCGAAATTCTGCTCCATTGATCTTGGAAGTTCTCATCTTAGAATTTGCTCTGTTCTGGTTGTGACTGCAGGAGAAGGCAATGGCACCCCACTCCAGTACTCTTGCCTGGAAAATCCCATGAATGGAGGAGCCTGGTGGGCTGCAGTCCATGGGGTCGCTAGGAGTCGGGCACGACTGAGTGACTTCCCTTTCATTTTTCACTTTCATGCATTGGAGAAGGAAATGGCAACCCACTCCAGTGTTCTTGCCTGGAGAATCCCAGGGATGGGGGGTAGCCTGGTGGGCTGCCGTCTCTGGGGTCGCACAGAGTCGGACACGACTGAAGTAACTTAGCAGCAGCAGCAGTTGTGACTGCAAGGTGATCAAACCAGTCAATTCTAAAGGATGTCAGTCCTGAATGTTCATTAGAAGGACTGGTGCTAAAGCTGAGGCTCCTGTACTTTGGCCACCTGATGGAAAGAGCTGACTCATTAGAAAAGACCCTGATGCTGGGAAAGACTGAAGCCAGGGGAAGCGGGTAACAGAGGATGAGATGGTTGGATGGCATCACCGACTCAATGGACAAGAATTTGAGCAAGCTCTGGGAGATGGCGAAGGACAGGGAAGCCTGGTGTGCTGCAGTCCAGGGGGTTGCAGAGAGTCGGACATAACTGAGCAACTGAACAACAACAGCTGTGGCTCATACCCAGCTTGGCTCTGTGTGTGAGCCAAGGCTGCATACACTCCTCTCGGGCTTGGAGGGTGGCCTCTGATATTGAGCCTACCACTGGGACCCCAAGTCCTGTCCCTTCCCTTCCTCAATCTCCTGACTTTGTGTCTATCACCCTAGCTGGTTCAAACACTACCATCCTTCCTGATGGACTGATGAATCATCTTACCCCTTCCAGTCACTATCTACACTGCAGCCGGAATGCTGCTGCTGCTAAGTCGCTTCAGTCGTGTCCAACTCTGTGCGACCCCGTAGATGCCAGCCCACCAGGCTCCCTCATCCCTGGGATTCTCCAGGCAAGAACACTGGAGTGGGTTGCCATTTCCTTCTCCAATGCATGAAAGTGAAAAGCAAAAGTGAAGTCGCTCAGTCGTGCCCGACTCTTAGTGACCCCTTGGACTGCAGCCCACCAGGCTCCTCCGTCCATAGGATTTTCCAGGCAAGAGTACTGGAGCGGGGTGCCATTGCCTTCTCCGGCAGTCAGAATGGACTCTCTGAAATACAAATTGAATCAGGTGGTCACAGGGCAGGTACTTAGCTTGCTCCAAATGGCTCTTTTGACTGGCCCCTGCCAGCAACTCCGGCCTCGGCCCTTTCAACTTTTCTATCTTTTCTCTTCTGGATGACTTGCAGCTTCCTGAATGACCCTACAATTCTCTTACCTCCGAAGTTTTGGCACACTGCCCCTCTGGGCTGGAACGCCTCCTCTCCCTGCCTCCCTGCCATCACCTGGCTCTTGTCTGTCTTCACCTCCACCAGGGAGCCTCCTATGAAGCTCTGGTCTCTCCAGTGTGTTCTGATAGCACGCTTGCAAATCCATCACTCCTGTTTTTCATAAGACCATATATAAGCCATCTACTGATACTTGTCCTTTTCCCCTTTAGGCCAGAGTTCCTGATGTCTATGTGGATGAAAATGTTGTCTGCTTTACCAGTAAACAGTCAATATTGCAGCCATCAAACCAGCACAACACAGCGCCCCAAAGGGTGAGCCCTGAGGGAGTCAGGATGGGGCTGCCCACTGCCAAACCCTCAGTGACTGCAGTCACCCCCAACCGCAGGCACCTTGAGGAGATTTAGGAAGGAGATAAGCAGGATACTGACCCCAGAGAACTGAGGTGCATTTCAAAGCACTGATTTCAGTGAGCCCAGATTCTTGCATCTTCCCATTCATAGAAAAGCACTAAGCTCCTGAATGGGAGACACCTGGTTTTCTTTAATTAACAGACATCTTTTTGATGTTCTAAACACCTGGTCCTTGCTGAAAAAACTCCTGTATATCCTGGCTGCCTGCTTGCCTTTTTGGAGCTAAGTCCTGTCTTCTGCCTCTAGATCAAATAGCAAGTTTTTAAAATGGACAAAGTGTTAGTTGCTCAGTTGAATCCAACTCTTTACACCCACCAGGCTCCTCTGTCCATGGAATTCTCCAGACAAGAAGACTGGAATGGGTTACCATTTCCTTCTCCAGGTGATCTTCCCCACCCAGGGATCGAACCCAGGTCTCCTGCGTGGCAGGCAGTTTGTTTCTTGTCTGAGCCACCAGGGAAGCCCTAAAATTGAGAAAAGGGCCAACAATTCCTCTCTAATGTTAGCAGTGCTTACATTTTTATACACAAGAGAATTGCTTGGAGACCTGTTTAAAATGTAAGCTCCAGTGACCCAGAGATAGTCAACTCCTTAGGTCTGGGAAGGGCTCAGAAATATGCATTTTAAATAAGCAGCTACAGGCATATTCTTAGGCCGGTCATGTGTGGAGCAGACTTTGAGAGAGACAATGCTTACTGAGTAATTGAGCCTCGGAGATTCTGGGATCTTCCCACTCCAGTTCAGTTCAGTTCAGTTCAGTCGCTCAGTCGTGTCCGACTTTGAGACCCCATGAATGGCAGCATGCCAGGCCTCCCTGTTCATCACCATCTCTTGGAGTTCACTCAGACTCACGTCCATCGAGTCTGTGATGCCATCCAGGCACCTCATCCTCGGTCATCCCCTTCTGCCCCCAATCCCTCCCAGCATTAGAGTCTTTTCCAGTGAGTCAACTCTTTGCATGAGGTGGCCAAAGTACTGGAGTTGCAGCTTCAGCATCATTCCTCCCAAAGAAATCCCAGGGTTGATCTCCTTCAGAATGGACTAGTTGGATCTCGTTGCAGTCCAAGGAACTCTCAAGAGTCTTCTCCAACACCACAGTTCAAAAGCATCAATTCTTCGGCGCTCAGCCTTCTTCACAGTCCAACTCTCACATCCATACATGATGACAGGAAAAACCATAGCCTTGACTCCAGTATCCTAAATTACAGGAATCAGGACGTCAGTCGCCATGGGCAGGAGAGAACTTGGGACTCCTCCCCCAGGGCACTCCCTGGGGTCTTAAGCTGCCTGAGGCTGTGAAATTCCAGTAAAGCCCATTGGTGTGGTCTAGGTTTTGGGCGGGTAGCACTTCTTTGCACCACACTGTAAACAAATTAAAAAATAAAAGCCCAGATAAGCAAATGGACTCTGATCCTCAGAGCTCTCTGTAGGATGCCAGAGTCAAGTTCAAGGAGGCTGGCCCTTCTTTGTCCCTTCCGTTTCAGTTTCCAAGTGACTCTTTCATTAGAATGCATTCTGTTCATTAAGGACAGGAAGTCGATTCCATTTTGGCCTGAGCTAAATTGCAAGTGATGTATCCAAAGGGTGGAAATTTCCCCATTGTTTCTTCGCCTGCAAGAAAGATGTATTAGCAATTTTAATATTAGGAAGTTCCTCTGATATTGGTTTTAATTGTATGTTCGAAAAATAAATATTCTACATGGGGAGATCGTCCACACCTGTGGCTGATCCATGTCAATGTATGGCAGAACCAATGCAGTGCTGTGAAATGGAATAAGCATTAAACAAAAAATAAAAATTAAAAAAATAAATAAATAAATAAATAAGTAAATTAAAAAAAAAAAGAAAAATAAATATTCTAACATAGAAGACTCTTCCTCTTCTTCTCCCTTAACTTTTCCCATTTCAAAAAATTTATTTGCGCCTCTGATGTCTTTTTGCTTTTTAATCTTTTTTTATTTTTGCAAACTAAATTTTAATTAGACAAGTCACCTGCACTTCCTTACAGCCCATCATCCCCTTTCCCCCCCTCAGTTCTTTTGCTAATCTCCTCATAACAGCCACAGAGAATGTTCTTGTCACTGTCACCCACAATCTCCATCCATACAACAGACAAGTATTACATGAATTCATCCTCCCATGAAATGTGAAAATACTGTATTTAAGACTCAGACAGGGGGACTTCCCTGGTGGCCCAGTGACTGGGGCTCTGTACTCCCAGGGGACCTGGGTTTGTTCTCTGGTCAGGGAACTGGATCCCACTTGCCACAACTAAAGACCCCACCTGCCACAGCTAAGATCAAAGGTCCCGTGTGTCTCAGCCAGGACCTGACACAGCCAAATGAGTAAATATTTATTTTTTAAAAGTTGTAAACTTAAAAAAAAAAAGACTAGCTGGCAGGGGTTGAGCACTAATTTGAGGCCAGGAAATGTCTAAGGCTTTGTGTACATTATTTCATTTAGTCCCCACAATAACCAGTGAAAGAGAAAGTGAAGTCGCTCAGTCATGTCCGACTCTTTGTGACCCCATGGACTGTAGACTGCCAGGCTTCTCTGTCCATGGGATTCTCCAGGCAAGAATACTGGAGTAGGGTGCCATGCCCTCCTCCAGGGGATCTTCCTGACCCAGGAAGGTCAGGAAGTGTCTTACATCTCCTGCATGGGTAGGCCGGTTCTTTACCCATGAGCCACCTGGAAAGCCTATATCTATCTATCTATCTATCTATCTATCTATCTATCTATCTATCTACACACACACACACACACACATATGATTTATATAATTGAATCAATTTGCTGTATAGCAGAAATTAACAGAATATTGTAAATCAATTATACTTCAATAAAATAAATTTTTTAAAAATTGAGTGGGATTTGGATGGCCAAGAAAGGGATTTTAAATATGAGACCTATTAGGGCATGTGTGCTGAAGGGAGTTATCTAGTAGAGAGGGAAACTTTAGGGACAGGGAGAGAGAAGGGAATCGAGGAGCAAAGTCCTTGCAACTCATCCATTTTCATGGACAGGGAGCTGCGTCAGTGGAAACAGCGGTAGGTCAGTAGGTGGCGGTGGCGGGCAGAGGCAAACTTTATCCTGATAGCTTCTCTCTTCTCAGCTAGGTGCGTGAGGTCACTACGCAAGCAAGCGCAAGAGGCTTGTTTGGATTAGAAGGTATGACCCTGAACTTTTGGACTGTGGGGGTTCAAGAATTTAGGAAACACTGCGGTGGTGCTAAGATCCCACTCAGATTTACCATTGTTAATGTAAAAGAGGCCACTCCACCTGGTTGCCTGTTTTCACCAGTTAGATTCAGCTGCCTGGTTGCAGACAGAGGGCAGGTGAAGAGCCTGATTTTGCCAGATTGGGATTTGCCAGGCCAATACCACCAAAGAGGTGAGGGGTCAGGGTGTTGAGGGTGTATGCAACGTACCAGATAAAGTGGGGGGCTTGCAGTCTAAGACAGGCAAGAAAGAAAGGGGGAAGGGAAGTGTGTTTGTGGGGGACAGAGTTCAGTTTGGGAAGATAAGAAAGTTCTGGAGATAGGTGGTGATGATGTTTGCACAAAGACATGAATGTCCTTAATGCTACTGAACTGTACATTTTAAATGGTTAAAAATGATAAATTTTATGTTATGGATATGTTACCACAATAAATTTTTTTTTTTAGTGTTAAATATCCCTGGAAGTCCAGTAGTTAGGACTTGGCACTTTCACTGCCGTGGCCAGGGTTCCACTCCTGGTTGAAAAACTAACGTTCTGCAAGCTGTGTGGTGCGGCAAAAAAAAAGTACTATCTTGCTCAGTCAGTTCAGTTCAGTGGCTTACTTGTGTCTGATTCTTTGTGACCACGTGGACTGCAGCACCCCAGGCTTCCCTGTCCATTACCAGCTCCCAGAGCTTGCTCAAACTCATGTCCATCCAGTGGGTGATGCCATCCAACCATCTCATTCTGTCATCCCCTTTGCCTCCCACCTTCAATCTTTCCCAGCATCAGGGTCTTTTCCAGTGAGTCAGTTCTTTGCATCAGGTGGCCAAAGTACCGGAGCTTCAGCTTCAGCATCAGTCCTTTCAATGAATATTTAGGACTGATTCCTTTAGGATTGACTATCTTGATACCTAGCCCCATCCCAGATAAGTTAGAATCTCTGGGCTAGGGCCTCTTGACATGAGTATTTTAATAGACTGTGGGATTGTTGAGTTAGTTATGTTTTCGTTCACTCATTCATTACACAAACACATTGTATACACATCATGATTGACCCTGGGGGTGCACTGATTAATTTAAATGGATAAGGTTCCTGCTGTCATGGAGCAATTGACTATCTTGATACCTAGCCCCATCCCAGATAAGTTAGAATCTCTGGGCTAGGGCCTCTTGACATGAGTATTTTAATAGACTGTGGGATTGTTGAGTTAGTTATGTTTTCGTTCACTCATTCATTACACAAACACATTGTATACACATCATGATTGACCCTGGGGGTGCACTGATTAATTTAAATGGATAAGGTTCCTGCTGTCATGGAGCTTACAATCCAGGAGGGGAAAGGCAGACGACACATTAGTCAACAAAGAAATGTGTAACAACAATTTCAGAAGTGTGTTTCAACCATCCAAGTGAGCTTGAACTAGGATGATGTGTTGGAGACAAGCAAAAGGGCTGTGGGTATGGACAGACCTGAGATCTTCAGTCAGGGAGAAGCCTCAAGTGGCAGCAACAGATCATGGAGACACGCAACTGCATCTTGCTGATGGACTGTGAGAGCTGTGTGAGAGCTGGGAGTGAAGACCCAACTCCCAGAGTTCACTCAAACTCATGTCCATCAGTTTGGTGATGCCATCCAACCATCTCATCTTCTGTCGTCCCCTTCTCCTCCCACCTTCAATCCTTCCCAGCATCAGGGTCTTTTCCAATGAGTCAGTTCTTCGTATCAGGTGGCCAAAGTATTGGAGTTTCAGCTTCAGCATCAGTCCTTCCAACGAACATCCGGGACTGATTTCCTTTAGGGTGGTTGGAGCTCCTTTCAGTCCAAGGGACTCTCAAGAGTCTTTTCCAACACCATAGTTCAAAAGCATCAATTCTTCAGCGCTCAACTTTCTTTACAGTCCAACTCTCACATCCATACATGACTACTGGAAAAACTATAGCTTTGACTAGATGGATCTTTGTTAGCAAAGTAATGTCTCTGCTTTTTAGTATGCTGTCTAGGTTGGTCATAACTTTTCTTTCAAGGAGCAAGCGTCTTTTCATTTCATGGCTTCAGTCACCATCTACAGTGATTTTGGAGCCCCCCCCCCGCCCCACCCCCCTGCCCAAATAAAGTCTGTCACCGTTTCCGTTGTTTCCCCATCTATTTGCCATGGAGTGATGGGACCAGATGCCATGATCTTCGTTTTCTGAATGTTGAGTTTTAAGCCAACTCAATGGCACCCCACTCCAGTACTCTTGCCTGGAAAATCCAGTGGATGGAGGAGTCTGGTAGGCTGCAGTCCATGGGGCCAAGAAGAGTCTAACATGACTGAGCGACTTCACTTTCACTTTTCACTTTCATGCATTGGAGAAGGAAATGGCAACCCACTCCAGTGTTCTTGCCTGGAGAATCCCAGGGACAGGGAGCCTGATGGGCTGCCGTCTATGGGGTCACACAGAATTGGACAGGACTGAAGTGACTTAGCAGCAGCAGCACTCTCTCCTCTTTCACTTTCTGCCATAAGGGTGGTGTCATCTGCATATCTGAGATTATTGATATTTCTTCCGGCAATCTTGATTCCAGCTTGTGCTTCTTCCACCCCAGCGTTTCTCATGATGTACTCTGCATATAAGTGAAATAAGCAGGGTGACAATATACAGTCTTGACATACTCTTTTTCCTATTTGGAACCAGTCTGTTGTTCCATGTCCTGTTCTAACTGTTGCTTCCTGCCCTGCCTACAGATTTCTCAGCAGGCCGGTCAGGTGGTCTGGTGGTCCCATCTCTTTGACAGTGGCTTCCACTCACCACTACATGGTGAGAGAGCTGCCTCCAGCACAGTCTTTCTCCGATTGGTGCGATCACCTGTTGGCAACAATTTCCTCCTTGAGGAAAAAAAAATAGGGAAAATAGGGGCCTCCCTGGTGGTCCAGTGGCTGGGACTCTGCTCTCCCACTGCAGGGAGTGCCGATTCAATCCCTGCTTGGGGAACCAAGATCCTTCATGCTACACAACATGGCAAAAAAAAAAAATTAAAAACATATTTTAAAAATGTGGAAAATAATACCTCACCAAACAGTTGTCGTGAAAATGAAACAAAATAAGATAATGCATCATCAAAGTGACGCCAAATGTTTCTGAGTCATACACTTTTAGACACACATCTAGTTATCCTTGTGTGCATTTTAGCGATCTCATATGGATACACTTCCTGTCGTTATAAAAACATATCGGGCCTTATCTCTTAGCTATTTTTTCCTGAGTGGACACACCTATACTCCCAACCCTCAGATGATCTCAACACATGTTGCAGATGATCACCATTAGTTTTCCTATAAAGTCTTAAGGTCCCTCCAGAGAGAAAACGTTCACAGCCACTCTGTAACCAGGTAGATTGCACCCCTGGCAGGTGGACAAATGTCTTATTCCAACACAAGGCGATCATCGCCACAGCCGGGAGGTTGGGCATATTCAAACATATTCAGAGTTTTCATGTTTTACTTAAAAGAGTTGTTGTTTAGTCGCTCAGTCATGTCCAGCTCTTCTAAGACGCCATGGACTGTAGCCCACCAATGTCCTCTGTCCATGAGATCTTCCAGGCAAGAATCCTGAAGTGAGTTGCCATATCCTTCTCCAGGGGATCTTTCCCACCCAGGGATCGAACCTACGTCTCCTGCATTGCAGGCGGATTCTTTACCACTAACCACCAGGGAAGCCCTGTGTGAAAGCATTCATCATGGTTTTGATTAGCAAGTGGAATGACTTGCTCATGTTGTCAGCCCTACTTGTCATCATCAACCATAGGGCAGTTAGTGAGGGAAAGAATCAAGAGGCTTCTGTTGCCACAAAGGCAACATTTCCAGGGTGATTCTTCCTTAGGCGGGAAAATTGGGCGACTCCCCGTGGTTACCACTAGAGGTCACTCTAGGGAAGCGCTACCCTCGGCTGCAGAACTCACCGCAAAGGAATGCTGGCGTTTGGCTCCAAAAGTGGATTCGACCTCGCTTCTGTTGGGACTCGCTGCTCCCGAGTGCCAGGAAATGCCGTTTGCCAGGTCCCGGCGATGAAACGTGGAGGAAATATCCAGTTGCACCCTTTGCAATGGAAACCCCAATTCCCTGGAACCCGAACAGAAATCAAGAAGGAACAAGACTACCCACCCCCTCGCTCTCCCTAACCCCTAAATCTTAAACCACACGTTTCAATTCTTTGTGGTTACCGGAGAACACAAGTCGTATTTCCCGGTTTACTGAATAAAACCACAACGCTGCATTTCCCCTGCTTTCTCCTGTGAAACATGTTTCGTCTCTGCTAGCCTAATCTTTTGGTTTTATGACCAAAATGCAGAGTGTTATGGAATTTATTCTTGCTTTCTCAAACTTTTTCAGATTCTGATAGCTTAGCAGACAGGATTCTGGTGTCCTCCCATCTGGCAAGGATCCTCACAATGTGTCTGAACATTTTGTCTTTGGAGCCTCGATGAAATAATGTGTGGAGTGTGTTTAAGTCAGAGCCTAGTCCTCAGTAAGCTCTTAAGAAAAGTGAGCTTGTGATAATTATTACTGTTATTACGGGACTTGGACTATGACATTAAGATAATTGTCAAGACTAAGGGAAACAAGACTGGTTGCAGGAACTCAAGGGCATCTCAAGGCCCCTCCCAAGGTGGCCCAACAACTTAGACCAGATTGTTTCTGGGAACAATCCTCCTCGGGCAGTTCGGTATAGACGCCATTTATTGCCTGTGTTTTATATGACCATGTAGCGGGGGATTTAATTGGCAGCTAGCAGAATGTCAACTGCGCTACTCCTTAAACCCTTGTCGTTGTTGTTCAGTTGCTAAGTTGTGTCCGTCTCCTTGCAGTCCCATGGAGTGTAGCGTTCCAGGCCCTTCTGTCCTCCACTGTCTTCTGGAGTTTACTCAAGTTCATGAGTCAGTGGTGCTAACCATCTCACCCTCTGTCACCCCCTTCTCCTTTTGCCGTCAATCTTTTCCAACATCAGAGTCTTTTCCAGTGAGTTGACTCTTTGCGTTAGGTGGCCAAAGTATTGAAGCTTCAGCTTTAGCAACAGTCCTTCCAATGAATATTCAGGGTTGATTTCCTTTAGGATTGACTGGTTTGATCTCCTTGCAGTCCAAGGGATTCTCAAGAGTCTTCTCCAGCAGTGCAATTCAAAAACATCAGTTCTTCAGTGTTCAGCCTTCTTTATGGCCCAACTCTCACATCTGTACACGACTACTGGAAAAACTGTAGCTTTGACTACACAGACCTTTGTCGGCAAAGTGATGAACCCTTTTTGTTAACAGCAATACAATTGGAAAGAGAACGAACTTGTCCTGAGTTCCAGCTATGTTTCAGGGCTCTGTGTTAGACCCTTGACCCAATTTATCTCATCTAACTAAACTTCAAGGTCCTCAGTCATAATAATGGAAGGATATTGTGAGAAATAGTAGGTAATGTATCTTTTCTTGCTTGCTTTCCTTATTTTTAATAGATTTTTTTGATGTGGACCATTTTACAAGTCTTTATTGAATGTGTTACAACATAGTTTCTGCTTTAAACCTTGGGCTGCAAGGCATGTGGGATCTTTCAGCACCACCCTCTGACTCCCCCAAGCAGGGATTGAACCCATGTCCCTTGTATTGAAAGACAGAGCCTTAACCTCTGGACCACCAGGGAAGTCCCTCTTTTTTTTTTTTTTTTTTTTAATTATCTCTATTTTTGGCAGTGCAACTTTCAGGATCTTAGCTCCCCACCAGATTTTAACCCTGGGCCCTTAGCAGTGAAAACCTCAAGTCTTAACCACTTGACTGCCAGGGAATTCTCACGTCTACTTGTTTTCTTCCTAAAGCTTGCTTTATTTGAAAACAGGATAGGATGGCTTATACATCAATTATAATGCTTTTTACTTTCCAAACTCTTCCTCTTCCTCCTCCTTTGTCTACTTCTTTTTTGTCTACCTGAGTTTTTCATGAGACTTTACCCGGTCACAAAACTCCGGGAAGTTTACTCAGGCTATCTCTGTTTTTCTGCTTCTGAGTTCCAAAATAATAAAGCAGCTTGTTTCACGGTCTTGCCAGAAACCTTTTTAGGTCTAGGACTCAAACTCCATCCTTTAGTCTTTGGCTCGGCTCAAAAAATCAAATCTCCACCCTCTCCCAAATTAACGTGAGCATTTGAGCTTTAGGAAAATTAAATCTCTGCAAGCATCATCATGAGTTCAGAGCAATATAAATACCAGGGCTGCCTACAGACCAGAAGGGAGTGTCATCTTCACCCACTCTGAGATTTAGGAATGTCAGATGGGCAAAATCTTCTGCTTTATATAGCTGAGCTTATAGACATGCCAGCCTGAGATGAACGAGGCGAGCAGCTCCAAAGGTTTGAAGGGTGCATGGGAAGAGAAAAGTGGAGTAAAAGGTGCTGTCAGCAGTCTTTCTTGATATTCTGAACCGAGAAAGTTCTGGCCTGGATTGGAGGCCAAGAAAGGAAAGCCCACAGTCACAGGAGTAAATGAGGTGTTAGAAACTGAATGTAAATGGGAGATGAAAGAACTTGGATGGGCTTTCATTTAATATTTTTAAAAAATATTTATTTATTTGGCTGTGCTGGGTCTTAATTGTAGCACTTGGGATCTTCGTTGCATTATGCAGGATCTTTAGTTACAGCTGCTGCTGCTGCTGCTAAGTGGCTTCAGTTGTGTCCAACTCTGTGCAACCCCATAGACAGTAGCCCACCGGGCTCCCCCTCCAGGAGCCTGGCAAGAACACTGGAGTGGGGTTGCCATTTCCTTCTCCAATGCATGAAAGTGAAAGTAAAGTCGCTCAGTCATATCCAACTCTTCACAACCCCATGGACTGCAGCCCACCAGGCTCTCCTGTCCCTGGGATTCTCCAGGCAAGAACACTGGAGTGGGTTGCCATTTCCTTCTCCAATGCATGAAAATGACAAGTGAAAGTGAAGTCGCTCAGTCGTGTCCAGCTCTTCACAACCTCATGGACTGCAGCCCACCAGGCTCTTCTGTCCATGGGATTTTCCAGGCAGGAACACTGGAGTAGGCTGCCATTTCCTTCTCCAATACATGAAAATGAAAAGTGAAAGTGAAGTCGCTCAGTCGTGTCCAGCTCTTCACAACCCCATGGACTGCAGCCCACCAGGCTCTTCTGTCCATGGGATTTTCCAGGCAGGAGTACTGGAGTGGAGTGCCATCGCCTTCTCCTTAGTTGCAGCAAGTGGGATCTGTTTCCCTGATCAGGGATAGAACCTGGACCCCCTGCACTGGGAATGTGGAGTCTCAGCCACTGGACCACCAGGGAAGTCCCTCAGTTAGTATTAAAGGGACAAAGGCTAATGAATGTTTCAAGTACCTGGAAGATGATCACCACTGTTTTCCTTAATGACTGAATGCTGGATAAATTCCAGCTTGGTGAATTCAGATTAGATCCAAGTGAAAACTTTCTGACATAAAAAGTACTGGAATGCGTTACTGAGGTCGCAAAATCTTTCGGTTTGGTGATTCAGTACCCTTTTGATTGACAGAAGATTCGCAGCAAGTGGGTGACCTCTCTTGGCTCCATATTTATGCACGGTTACCGTGTTAACAGTAGGGTAACAAATAGCCCTGTTTATCTACTAAACAGGTGCGTCTTGGGACTTGAGCAGGTTTAAATTTCCCCAGTGGATCCTGGATAAATATATGTGTATTTTACAGAATAGAAACTAGACTCCAGGAGGCTAGTGGGGAGAATGCAGGAAGGGACCCTTGGCTTCTGATCATTGTCTCCTCTAACCTGTCCTCCGGCCCCTCCAGCAGCTGAAGGCAAAGCTATGTGACCCAGAGTATCCCTGTCCAGGAGGAGAGCAGAGGCCTTAAACCCTCGGGGAATGTTGGCAATGCGGGCTTGGCACACGCGGAATGTGGGGAATGAGTCCACAGTCCAGAGTTCAGATCTCACAGTTTGGCTTTGCCCTGCCCTGACAGCGTCTGCCTCACATGAGGGGCTCTGCTTGGGGAGCTGTGAATCCTGCTTCTGAATCATATTGCTTTTCTGAGCCCGTGGGTCTTATTATAGCTAAGAAGACTTCACCCAGTCTGGCTCAGGCTGTAGAGAATTAAATATGCTTTCAAAATACTCCCTCTACTTGGGGTCCAACAAGAACACACAGGCAGCTGTCTTTACTATATCAATGTCTTCTGCCCTTCAAAACTAATTTTCCTCTGAAGCTGATTAAAAAAAAAAAATGGAAGTATAGTCGATTTACAATGTTCTGTTAGTTTCAGGTGTAGAACAAAATTATTCATTTATATATATACATATTTGGATTCTTTTCCCTTATAGATTATTACAAGATATTGAGTACAGTTCCTTGTGCTATACAGTAGGTCCTTGTCAGTTACCTTTTTGTTTTTGGCATGTGAGATCTTAGTTTCCTGACCAGGGATCGAACCTACTTCTCATTGGAAGTGTGGAGTCTTAAGCACTGGTCTGCCAAGGAAGTCGTATTTTATTTTTAGTAGTAGGTATCTGTTAATTTCACACTCCTAATTTATCTCTTTCCCCTTTGGCAACCATAACTTTGATTTCTAAGTCTGTGAGTCTATTTCAAACAAAGTTTTTCAATATTGAAAATTTCTGGGAAGATTCTCAGGAAACTAGCATATTAGTTGCCTTACAGAGGGGAACTGTGAGATGAGGGATGAGAGGAAGACCTATTTTTCATCCTTCTTTGTTTCTTTTGAATTATTCATGTGCATGAATAGGTATATCCCAAAATAAATATGATAATTTTTTTAACATAAGGTTTATAAAACTCTATGTGGAATTTCACTTAACTCCTTTTTTATTTTCTTTTTAAAAATTATTTATTTTTAATTGAAGGATAATTGCTTTACAATATTATGCTGGTTTCTGCCATAATGCATGGATCAGCCATAGGTATATGTACATACACCCCCTCCCTCTCACATCTCACCTCTTCCCACGCCTCTAGATTGTTCCAGAGCCCCATGATGAGTTTCCTGAGTCATACAGAAATTCAAAACTATGGAACACTTTGCAGATTTGCATGTCATCCTTGCACAGGGGCCGTGCTAATATTCTCTGCATCGTTCCAATTTTAGTATGTGTGCCGCCAAAGCACACCACTTAACTCCTTTTCTTCCAAATCAGATTTTTCCCTCCGACTTACTCAGCTCCCCATTTCACAAGGCCCGAAACTGCCTTTGACTAAACACTCACCATGGCCTAGGCGTGGGGCTCAGCATCTTTTGTTCATTACCTCACTTTCTCATTTAACAAGCCAGGAAATCCCCTGGCGGCCCAGCGGTTGGGATTCCTTGCTCTCATTGCCGAGGGCCCAGGTTCAATCCCTGGTGGGGGAACTAAAATCCCACAAGCTGCATGGCATGACCAGCCAACCAAACAAAAGCACAAGTCAGTGAGAAGTTTCTCTAGTTACCCAAATTCTACAGGTGAAGAAACGGAGGCTTTGAGAGAGAGGTCCCATAGCTGGCAAGTATCAGGTCTGCTATTCAAACATGGGTTTAATTGGCCCCAGTAAGAATCTGCCTGGAATGGGGGAGACACGGGGTTTGATCCCTGGGTCAGGAAGATCCCCTGGGGAAGGGAATGGCAACCCACTCGAGGATTCTTGCCTGGAGAATTCCATGGACAGAGGAGCCTGGTGGGCTACAGTTTATGGGTTCTCAGAGTCGGACACAACTGAGTGGCTAACATTTTCACTTGTTTTTTAAAGAGTGCTTTATTGTTATTTTTTACATCTTTCTGTGTTTATTTATGGCTGTGCTGGGCCTTCACTGCTGGCACAGCCTTTCTGTAGTTGCAGCAAGGGGGCTCCTCATGGTGGGGGCTCCTGTTACAGAGCACGGGCTCTAGGTGCCTGGGCTTCAGGAGTTGTGGCTTGTGTGCTTAGCTGCCCCTTGGCGAATGGAATCTTCCACGATCAGGGATCAAACTCACATTCCCTGCACGGGCAGGCGGATTCTTAGCCACTGGACCACCAGGGAAGCCCTGGGCCCCACTTGTCACCCTCACAGCCTGCTGCCTCCATAGCTGAAAGAACACTGATGTGTCAGCTGCCCAACTTATTAGGAACTTTCTCACAAACTCCTTTGTCAAACAAGCCCTTAAAAGCCACAAAAGTGATAAAACAGATTTAATGCACATTCTTCGGCCAAAGGAAAGCTGGGTTCTCAGTACATGTGTCTTTTCGTGTTAGGGGCACTGATTTTTATGCAGAATGACTGACTCATGGGCTTATCAAAGTCTGAAGCCTCTGTACCCCGCAAGCAAATCCTGAGCCAGGACCCTCTCAGTGGGACACGTCTCAGGCAGCATTCAAATGGGAAAGGGGACACTTCTGGTTTGAGTCTGAAGATGCCACCAGTTCGTGCACCAGCCCTATATCTGGCTGAAGCTGGAAAGCTCTTGGGCTCAGAGCAAAGCCATGAGAATCTTAAAGGCCCCGTGAAAGAACAAGTCCCCGCATAACTGCTAGTTTCTATGGACACAGAAGAAAAGACGGGATTGCAATGAAAAATAGCTAAGCAGCCAGCAATTTGAGATGAGGCTGCAGAAGGCCAGGTGGACTAACAGCTGATAGTATATCACACACTCTCATGAAGCCCCTATAACCCAAAGATAGCAAAGAAGTTTTATAAAGAGCCATCAATTGTTCCAAGTGTTTGTGTTGAAATCAAGACAAGTATCTGGTCATCACCCTTAAATAAACTTGCCTTGCTTCATGTAGCTTATTCACACCGTTAGGGAGAGGATTTATAAAATACTTTATATAGTTTTGCAGCATAAAAGCATCGTCACAGGGAATTCCCTGGTGGTCCAGGGGTTAAGACTGTGCTTGCACTGCAGATATTCAATCCTTTGTCGGGAACTAAGATTCCGAAAGTCAGACACTGCAAGCCACGCACCTTCACGTGCGTGATCTCATCTAATCCAGGATCTTCACATGCGTCATCTCATTTGATCAAGAGTGGGTCCTTGTCCCCCTCCAGTCCAGGTAACTCTCTACCTCGACCCCCCAAGCAACCACCTTCGGTGGGCTGCCTTTGAATAACAGACCCTGGGAAACAGCAGCAAGGAAGGCTCTTGGTCTGAAGGTTCTGTCCAAGGTCAAGTGTTTGGGAACATATGTTGTTGTTTAGTCACTAAGTTGTGTCCAACTCTTTTGCAACTCCATGGACTGTGGCCTGCCAGGCTCCTCTGTCCATGGGATTTCCCAGGCAAGAATACTAGAGTGGGTTGCCATTTCCTTTTCCAAGGGATCTTCCCAACCCAGGGATCGAACCCTAGTCTCCTGAGGCTCCTGCACTGGCAGGCAGATTCTTTACCGCTGAGCCACCTGGGAAGCCTCTGGGACATATATTTGATTTTAAAGAACGAGGGTCACAATGATTCAGTGTCAGCACCAACACAACATTTAAGGGAGATTCTCCCACCTTCCTTCTGAAAGTTTGTATTTGTGATGCTCTTGAGATTAACCATTTGCAAATGGGAGCAACCCCTGGAGGGAGCCCCGTGGAAGCAAAGGGAATGAAGACAGCCTGAGCCCTGGGAAGCTCTCCTTTCTCAGCGCTCACCCATGGCCCTGACAGATCCTAGCATGATGCTACCCTCCAGGTTATGCAGGACTGATTGCCACCATTCCAGTGTTGCAGCCCTGGGAGTCTGACTCCCAAGTAGTAAACAAGACTTCTAGACAAAATCGGAGCTAGAGATGTTCTGTGGCGAAAGGCGTCTTCCCATGAGACATGGAAGCTTCTCTTAGAGCAGTGTTTTTTTTTTTTTTTTAAGTTTATGTTTATTTTTGGCTGCACTGGGTCTTCATGGCTGCGCCCAGACTTTCTTTAGCTGTGACAAGTGGGGCTGCTCTCTAGCTGCGGTGAATGAGTGGGCTTCTCATCCCAGTGGCCTCTCTCGTTGCCGGGCACAGGCTCGAGAGTTTGGGCTCAGTAGTTTGTGGTGCATGGGCTTAGTTGTCCTGCAGCATGTGGGATCTTCCCAGACCAGAGATCAAACTGGTGTCCCCAGCGTTGGCAGGCAGATCCTTAATCACTGGACCACCAGGGAAGTCCTAGAGCAGTGTTTTAAACTTTAATTTTTTTTTTTTTTACAAAAAATTTCCCCCAAGAGGGCAAAAGTAAACGGAATTTCTCCTTCATGAAGAAAATTAAATACTAAGAAATCAAATTGTGTAGGGTAGAGCTGAGTTTTGGAAGACCACAAACTCTTACAAAATCTTGTTTTTTCATCTTCCAAGAACTTATTTTTTTCCCCCTTTAGGAGCAATACTTCTTTCAGTGAGAATTCATTTGGTAAGGGAAATTCAAATGTTTATCTTTCAGGAACATAATTTCTCCCCCTAGATGACCTCTTAAACATCATTCTTAACTTGGGAATTAAGAGTTCTATCAAGCACTTGATATTACAATGCCAAATAGAAAAATAGAAAACTGTGTGTTTTTTCTTATTTTTTTTCTCTTTCCCCCCCAAATCAGGTAAATTTGGTCTCTATCAATTTTTCAGTTTCTAAATCTTCAACTACACATGAATAACTTGAGCCGAATTGTTCTTCTGCAACTATGGAATAGCCTGGATTCGCCTGGCTATTTATTGAGGATAAAGAAAACAAAGACAGCTACATACTGTGCCTTCAAGTTAAGCCAGGATTTTTCCCTTCCAGTCCAGAAGCTGAAAAGGCACATTTGAATCGACTGGGATCTGGAGGGTGCAGGGGTACAGGCCCCAAGTATCTGCTCCCCCACCATGTGTCCCCTCCCCTCGTAAACTGGGCTTAAGCTCTCAGACTGTGGGCAGGGTGTGTTGAATGACAAGCTTAGGACTTATTTTCAGTCCTCGACTCACAGCCCATTTATTACATGAAGTGAAATGAAGTCGCTCAGTCATGTCCGACTCTTCTCGACCCCATGGACTGTAGCCTACCAGGCTCCTCTGTCCATGGGATTTTCCAGGCAGTAATCCTGGAGTGGATTGCCATTTCCTTCTCCAAGGGATCTTCCCAACTCAGGGATCGAACCCAGGTCTCCCACATTGTAGACAGACGCTTTACCATCTGAGCCACCAGGGAAGTCCATTTATTACGTGACCCCAAGCAAAACCACTTGGCTTGGTTGTCCTACTTTTCGGCCCTCTCAGCTACGGATATGATAAGATGTGAATCACCTCTGTAGCCCATTGCACAGGGATGTCCTAGGTCATCAGTAAAAAAACGGTCTGTTGTTGTC
>SJYC01007338.1:0-13017 GCA_006408675.1 Madoqua kirkii | reverse complement strand
TTCCCTCCAATCCTGCCACGGCTCCTTCATCAGCCTGAAGTGAAGTGTTAATCGCTCAGTCGTTTCTGACTCTTTGTGACCCCATGGACTGTAGCCCACCAGGCTCCTCTGTCCTTGGGAATTCTCCAGGCAAGAATAGTGGTGTGGGTTGCCACTTCTTTCTCCAGGGGATCTTCCCAACCCAGGGATCGAACCTGGGTCTCCTGCACTGAAGGCAGATTCTTTACTGTCTGTGCTACTAGGGAAGTCCCAAAGAGGTTCGCCTCCTCTGCTCCCTGAAGTTAGGGATCTTACTTTCCCCACCAGGGAACCCAGAGTGTCATCGGTGACAGTGCAGAGTCCTAACCACTGGACAACAAGGTTCTAGCTTAATGAAGCAACCTCCCAAGCGAGGTGCGACTCCCTGTCCAGCATCCTTCAGTCACTGCAGGGAGCTCTGGGGGTTTTCTACGGGGTGTGATCCCCTCTCCTCCAGCCCTCCCTTCTGCTTACACGGCTGTCTACGTTTGTTCTTGGTGTTTCATAAGAAACTTTCTGCTTAAAAAAAAATTATTGGACTTCCCCAGTGGTCCACTGGTTAAGAAACCACCTGGCCCTGCAAGGGAATGTGGGTTCGACCCCTGGTCTGGGAGGATTCCACACACCAAGGGGCAGCAAAGTCCACGAGCCACACGTGCTGAGTCTGCTCGTCTTGAGAGCCTGGGAGTCATAACAGGCAAAGCCCCCACAATAAGACAAGCACCTCAGCTAGAGAGCAGCCCTTACTCACCACAAAAGCCCATGCACAGCTACAAAGACCCAGCATGGCCCTCCCACCAAAAAACATCAAAAGATTAATTGTAGGTGCCTTGGACTGCAGGGAGATCCAACCAGTCCATCCTAAAGGAGACTAGTCCTGGGTGTTCATTGGAAGGACTGATGCTGAGGCTGAAACTCCAATACTTTGGCCACCTCATGCGAAGAATTGACTCATTGGAAAAGACCCTGCTGGGAGGGATTGGGGGCAGGAGGAGAAGGGGACGACAGAGGATGAGATGGCTGGATGGCATCACCGACTCAATGCACAAGAGGTTTGGGTGAACTCAGGGAGTTGGTGATGAACAGGGAGGCCTGGCATGATTCATGGGGTCACAAAGAGTCAGACGTGACTGAGCGACTGAACTGAACTGTAAAAACTAACATTGAAATGGATATTTCTATAATTACACTCTAAATTGCATTCTTCATCTGTTTTATCATTTATAAATTACATTTTTCATTACTTGGGTTTCTCTTCTGCTCAGTAGTGCTTATGATATAATATAACCTGATAAAATTCTACTTTTATTAAATGATAAAACAGAATCTTTAAATATGTTTTAATGACATGGGGTATATTGATAAGACAATATATATTTCAATATGTTTTAACGACATGGGGTATATTGATAAAACAATATATCTTTAAATATGTTTTAATAAGATGGGGTATATTCACGGGTTCTGAATTTTCCTTCGCCTCACACACAAAATTATTTTTCCCTTGACTCTGACAGTTACTACATACATAAATCTCTAAATAATAAAAGAGAACCTAAGTGTTTTTCCCCCTGTTCAGTTCCTACTGAACGCTGTTTAACATCACAGCTCCTTCTTTCATCTCAGGAAACAGCATCTCATTTTAAGTCACTGATGACATTAATCAAAGCAGTCTTTTATGACATTTAAATAAATGAATTTTCCATTGCACACACAAGGACAATACAGATGATCTGTAAAAACTAGGTGTTTATCACAGGGATATATTCCTGTTATCACACTGCCATTATTTAGCCACTGATTCAGGGAAAGAAAACTGCTTAGAATACGAAAACAGCAGAATGCCAGCATAAACGAAGACACCACCCTTATGCCAGAAAGTGAAGAAGAACTAAAGAGCTTCCTGATGAAAGTGAAAAAGAGAGTGAAGAAGTTGGCTTAAAGCTCAACATTCAGAAAAACTAAGATCATGGCATCTGGTCACATCACCTCATGGGAAAATAGATGGGGAAACAGTGGAAACAGTGTCAAGACTTTATTTTTACGGGCTCCCAAATCACTGCAGATGGTGATTGCAGCCATGAAATTAAAAGGCACTTATTCCTTGGAAGGAAAATTATGACCAATTTAGACAGCATATTAAAAAAGCAGAGACATTACTTTGCCAACAAAGGTCCACCTAGTCAAGGCTATGGTTTTCCCAGGGGTCATGTATGGATGTGAGAGTTGGATATAAAGAAAGCTGAGCACTGGAGAATGAATGCTTTTGAACTGTGGTATTGGAGAAGACTCTTGAGAGTCCCTTGGACTGCAAGGAGATCCAACCAGTCCCTCCTAAAGGAAATCAGTCCTGAATATTCATTGGAAAGACTGAGGCTGAAGCTGAAACTCCAATACTATGGCCACCTGAGGCAAAGAGCTGACTCACTGGAAAAGACCCCGATGCTGGGAAAGATTGAGGGCAGAAGGAGAAGGAGATGACAGAGGATGAGATGGTTGGATGGCATCACCGACTCAATGGACCTGGGTTCGGGTTGACTCCGGTAGTTGGTGATGGACAGGGAGGCCTGATGTGCTGCGATTCATGGGGTCAAAAAGAGTCAGACACGACTGAGCTTCTGAACAGAACTGAACATAAACGAAGAAAGAGCTCAGGGAAAACTCAAGGATGGCCTTCATGGCTTACTCTCTGCTTTACTGTTGGAAATTCCTTCTGTGGCTTATCATACTGGAAGCTCAGACTTAATATGAATAATACTTTTTAATGAACAAGCAGCTTTTCACATATATGTGTAATACACATGCAAAGTATGTTTTTCAAAACAAAATTAAAAAGAAGCCTAAATACTCTTTCTTGAAATTAAGTTTGTATATATTCAAATGCCTAAGGGAAAACTTATTTGTTTTCCAGCTAAATGTCTGTTTATTGGGACCTTCCCCCCAGTGGTAAGACTCCAAGCTCCCAGTACAGGAGGCCCAGGTTCCATCCTTGATCTGGGAAGTAGACTCCATATGCTACAACTCAGAGTTCTCATGGTACAACTGAAAAGAACATGCATGTACAACAAAGATCAAAGATCCTGCTTCCTGCAGCTAAGACCTGCTGCTGCTGCTAAGTCCCTACAATCGTGTCCAACTCTGTGCGACCCCATAGACGGCAGCCCATCAGGCTCCCCCGTCCCTGGGATCCTCCAGGCAAGAACACTGGAGTGGGTTGCCATTTCCTTCTCCAATGCAGGAAAGTGAAAAGTGAAAGTGAAGTCTCTCAGTCATGTTCAACTCTGAGCGACCCCATGGACTGCAGCCTACTATGCTCCTCCACTCATGGGATTTTCCAGGCAAGAATACTGGAGTAGGGTGCCATTGCCTTCTCCATAATACCTGGTACAACCAAATATATATATATATATATATATATATATATATATAGTTACATCTGTCTATTGACAAATCATTTATTTTGGTGACTTGGTACATAATAATTTTGCATAAACTGCCAGTTAAGGACAACTGGTTGGAGAAGGAAATGGCAACCCACTCCAGTATTCTTGCCTGGAGAATTCCATGGATGGGGGAGCCTGGTGGGCTGCCGTCCACAGGGTTGCAAGGAGTCAGACACAATTGAGCAACCGAGCACAAAAACAATGAATAAAGTACAGACCATATTTTTCAAACTCTAGAAGCAATAACTACACACACAAGTATGTTGTTTGTTTGTTTGTTTTTTCAAATTCTGCTGTGTCATAAGCACTGCTGAACAGAAGAGACACCCACGTTGATGAAAGAGGAACACACAATCTCAGATAAATGCAAGGGTATAACCTGGGTAGCTGATAAAATTTTATTCAAGTAAATGAATCTAAAACTTGCACATACTCGAGATAACACACACACTAACCAAGATAAAGAAAGCTGAGTGCCAAAGAATTGATGCTTTTGAGTGCTGGAGAAGACCCTTGAGAGTCCCTTGGACTGCAAGGAGATCCAACCAGTCCATTCTACAGGAGACCAGTCCTGGGTGTTCACTGGAAGTACTTACGCTAAAGCTGAAACTCAAATACTTTGGCCACCTGATGCAAAGAGCTGACTCATAGGAAAAGACCCTGATGCTGGGAGGGATTGGGGGCAGGAGGAGAAGGGGACGACAGAGGATGAGATGGCTGGATGGCATCACGGACTCAATGGACATGAATTTGAGTAAACTCCGGGAGTTGGTGATGGACAGGGAGGCCTGGCGTGCTGCAGCCCATGAGGTCGCAAAGAGTCGGACACGCCTGAGCGACTGAACTGAACTGACTGACTGAACCAAGATGAAACAACCGTCTCCCAATTCAGGTCTTTCCATTCTGGCCCTCTGTTTTGAAGACCGGACAGCCTCTGCTGCTGCTGTTGCTTCAGTCATGTCCGACTGTACAACCCCAGAGGCGGCAGCCCACCAGGCTGCCCCGTCCCTGGGATTCTACCAGTAAGAACACTCGAGTGGGTTGCCATTTTCCACAAATCTGGCCCCCCATCCTTTCTGTAAATAAAAGTTTCCCGGGGACACAGATACAACCAGTTGCTGGTGAACAGACTATAGCTGCTTTCGCATTGCCAGCATCAGGGCTGAGGTCTTCGGACCCACAAAAACCTAAAACCCCTTATGGAGACAGTTTGCTTGCTGAATGCTGTCACAGGCAACACGCACACACACACACACACACACACACACGTGTGAAAGTGGCTGCCAGGCGTGCCACGGCTCCTCCTATAGCAGTGATTGGAATGGTCTCCCCATCGCAGCAGTGCTGACCTGGGGCTCTCCCCGTATCGCCAACAAAATGAACCTTATCCTCGAGGACTCTGTTTGGCTGTGGACTGCCAGGAACACTTTTCTCTGCCACTCTAGCTCCTTCTGGTAAAGTCCAAGTAATCTCACACTTTCACTCTTGACTTGCTCTAAAAGTATTTGCATAAACATCCCCTTTGTGCTAAGCTTGGACGAGCAGTGATTTATACGTTTGTCGGCGAGATGAGAATCTTGATTAGAATCAATAATGTCAAATAGCTGCCATTCATTAAAGCTGCTTTCAACGAAGCTTTTGCTGCAGAGTTTTATAAATAGATATGGTCTTGATTTATTAGGGAGTGAGGTGGGTGCACAGTGAAAGGTATTGATTTCTTTGTGCGTTTGCTTTTTTTTTTTCCCCAGGATACTGGGAGCGTACAATTGATTTATGGTATCATTAATGTTGTAATGGTTCTAAGCATTTTTTTAATTACCACTGTTATTTTTCCTGTGATCCAGGAGTTCTTGAGGACTGCATTTCTCAGTTCCCAAATACATGGGGTTTTACTCTCTTTTATTATTATTATTATTATTGACTTGTCATGTGTTGCCTGTGGTCATTGTTTATATTTGGAGTGTAAGTTTGTGTATATATAATATACCACACTTTGGAATGTCATTACTTAAACCTTCTGTCTTCTTTCTACTGTTCTATCATCTTGATCTACCAGTTTCTGGCTGCTTGAACCATCAGTCCTCCTACCAAGCATGTTAATTCTTAGGTAGGTTGATAAGGAGTCCAGGGCCCTCAAAAAGGAAGGGGTCTGGAGGTCTCAAGGAGGAGCAAAGGGCAAATGCTTTTTTCTACATCGCTTTGTCTTAGTCACATAACATGTTATTTTCTTCAAGCCCAGAGCTAATGGTTACACAACAAAACAGCTCCTCTTAAACTCTATACTCATGATTCTATAACAACAATGAATTTTGCTTGAGGAAATGTTTCTCTTATTAAACAAGAACTTTCTGACTAATCTCGTTAGTTTAAAGATGTATGCTGTGGGAGTGTAAGATCTTTCCACTGTTAGTTCTAATCTTGTTCATTGAAGATGTATGTTGTAGAAATTGGTCTGGTGAAAGTGTGTAAGGCCTTGCTAACACTAGCGAGGGGGTCAATTTTTTGTCTCCCTTCCGATGTCTATGTCAGAAACTTTCTCTGCCCCAGTTTATACTTGACTAAAACTCTGCTACACAAAAGCTCTTGAGTGATGAAGCCTGGTCCCTGGTCCCGAAGCTCAATCTTCTTTCTTCAGAGACCACAAATCCGACATTGTTCACCGTAAGCTATGACTATGATGGCTAACTGTGTGTCAACTCGAGTCGACCGTGGAGGCCCAGACGTTGAGTCAAGATTCTCTGTGTGTTTCGTGAGATGTTTATGGCTGAGTTTAACGTGTCTGTGGCTGGACGTGGAATGGAGCACACTGCCCTCCGGAAGGTGGGTAGCCTCATTCCATCTGTAGAGGGCCTGAATAGATCAAGAAGACTGGCCTCCCCTTGAGCAAAGAGGAATTCTGCCAGAAGGTGACCTCCAGACTTCAAGCCAACATCAGCTCTTTTCTGATTTTCCAGTCTGCTGGATTATCCGCAGACTTGGGGCTTGCCAGCCTCCATAATCATGCCAGCCCGTTCCTTATAGTCACTCTTTCTCTCTCTGTATCTCTCTGCCTGTCTCTCTCTCTCCATTTGTACACACAAACACAAACACCCTTAACTGCTGGTGAAGTTTCTCTGGTGTGTAATAACTAATATACACCTCCAACTCTGTCTGGATGAGATGTAATAATGGCGTGTCGGGCGTCTGCTCTCTGAAAGAGAAATTCAGCTAGATCAGACCTTGTTCCTGAGTGACTGGCTGGCTTAGTCCAAGCACTGGTCCTGAGGCTCTGTCTTCCTTAGCCTCTCTAAGCCCAGAGTTGGCTTTAAGACAGAGCCTTAGGCAGTGGGCAGTCAGCAGCTTTGTCCCCCAGCCTCTTCACCTGGGTAGGGAGGAGAATCACACCTAAGCTCTTAACATGTCAAAGTGAACTTGGATCCAGGAATACCCGCGGCAGGAAACTCACAAACCACACCTAGAGACGAATACCAAGTATGCATACCTCTGTCTTCTTTCTACGACAATCAAGGAACAGAAAAGAGTGATGACTTCTACGGGCATATATTTTGGGGAAAAAAAAAAAAAACATTTTGGAGAAAAAGGACTTCACGTTCAAGAGCCAAGAGATGTTTTCCTTAGGAAGAAGCTTTTATAATTGATTGACAGCAACCGGGACACTGTGTGTCCTCAGTCACTCAGCTGCGTCCAACTCTTTGCAATTCCCTGGACTGTAGCACTCTGGGCTCCTCTGTCCAAGGGAATTCTCCAGGCAAGAATACTGGAGTGGACTGACAGGCCCTGGCCTCCAGGGGATCTTCCCAAGCCAAGGATCGAATCCAGGTCTCCTGCACTGCAGGAGGATTCTTTGTTGTCTGAAGTCATGGCTTCTACAAAAGCAACTTGTCATACGAGTTGCGGTTAAAAGATGACGTCATGAGATGCCGAGACATGGTGTTCTTATAAAATATGCTTCTTCCTGCCCCTACTTGTCCCCTTTTCGGGTTACACACCAAACATTGCTTTGCTTTTGCCTTGAGTATCAAATACGCATTAGTTGCTTAATTGTGTCTGACTCTTTACGACCCCACGGACTGTAGCCTGCCAGATGCCTCTGTCCGTGGGATTCTCCAAGCAAAGATGCTGGAGTGGGTTACCATTTCCTTCTCCAAGGGATCTTCCCAACCCAGGGATCGAACCCAGGTCTCCCACATTGCAGGCAGATTCTTTACCATCTAAACCACCGGGAAGCCTCGCTCAGACCCTATTCCTCCTCTTCATCACAGCCATCAATTACTGATTTAGTTTCCCTCCTGCTTGCTCCGAGGACACCCAGGGTTGACCCCACCGGCACATTCCACCTGTGTTGCTAGGATGTACTTATTATCAGTGTTACTCATGATAAAATATGAATCTTTTAAAGACTGAGACCTCTTCTACCTTATGGACATTTGAGTTGGCTGTGCCTGGATCTGAGTTTGGCATGCGATTAACCCCCAAAGAACACATCTTGGATAGCCAGCTGGTTTCTCTGGCTCTTCCTGGGCGCTTAGGGTCTAAGCACAAAGGGACTCCCATGAGACCGTATATTTTACAATATGCATGTGGTTCACTGAAGCGCTGTCTTTGCGGGCGCGTGTAGACCCTGCTGTTTCTCTGCAGACCCCTGAGCATTTTCTCAGGTGGAAGTAGCCCGCTCAGCCCCCCATGCCATTCCACCCCAGCCTAGAGAGGTGGAACATTTATGAATTTTCCCTCACACTTTCCTAAAGGGCTGTGCTAAGTCGGGTCCGACTCTTTGCACCCCTATGAACCGTAGCCTGCCAGGATCCTCTGTCCACGGGATTCTCTAGGCAAGAATCCTGGCGCGGGTTGCCGTTTCCTACGGAGGGTGACGCAAATCCAAGAAGACTTCCAGCTTACAAAGCAGCCTCAGCCTTTGCGAAACTTACGTGGCTCTGGAACAAATCAGAAATTACACCAGCACTTAAGAAAAGGCCGTCTCGTCTCGATGGAACGCTACAAACTCATGATTACAGGAGAGCAGGTTTAAAGCACAAGTGCTCGGTGAGAAGTTTTCCTCACATCTTCCAATCGGAAGTCCCACAAGGCTCCGAGGAGAGGGTGGCTGCGGTCTGATGTGAATGCAGAAGGGTTTGCACTGATTACGGCATCCGCCTCCCTCATCAGCGGGAAGGGCTCGGAGCGCCTCTTGTAGGGAAAAAAGAAGCTCACAGCGGGGAGAGTCATCGCGCCCCAACTCAAGTGCATTGCGAGGCTGCCGTTAACACTGCAACTGAAAAGAGTTCTGGGGGAAAGCCGCCCCAACCCCTCGGGTCTCCACCAATTCACCTTTGGAGAACTCTTCAAAACGCAGACTGTCGTCTGAAAAAAGGTGCTCGGGAGGGTGATGCGATACACAAGAAGCCTTACATAGCCGGCACCTGGAAAGGCAGCTGGCATCAGGAAGGAAGACACCGAGACTCAGTCCCAGGCAAAGACTTCTTTTCTCTCTCAGTCTCAAACGTGTGGACATCATTTAACGTTTCAAAAGCCTAGGGCAGAGGGAAATAAAGACATCACCCCACACATACGAATGTCTCAAGGAAAACAACAGATTCTCCAAAAAAAATTTTTTTTAATGTTTTCTCCACTAAATTTGCCATGATTTCCCAAATGACTCACAGGAGCAGATTTGGGTCAGCGTTAATATAAGCACTCTGAGCCCTAAGCCATAGAAGGAGGCCACTTCCAAATGTTTTAATATGAGGTTTCCATCTAAAGGAGAGTCTCTTGGACTGCAAGGAGATCCAACCAGTCCATTCTGAAGGAGATCCGCCCTGGGATTTCTTTGGAAGGAATGATGCTAAAGCTGAAACCCCAGTACTTTGGCCGCCTCATGCGAAGAGTTGACTCATTGGAAAAGACTCTGATGCTGGGAGGGATTGGGGGCAGGAGGAGAAGGGGACGACCGAGGATGAGATGGCTGGATGGCATCACGGGCTCGATGGACGCGAGTCTGAGTGAACTCCGGGAGTTGGTGATGGACAGGGAGGCCTGGCATGCTGCGATTCATGGCGTCGCAAAGAGTCGGACGCGTGAGCGACTGAACTGAACTGAACTGATCTAAAGGGGGCAAAGATGAGCTGAAACGATGATGGCATCAGCAGAGAAGGGAGATGAGCGGTTGGCTGATAGGATGAAAGTACCGTAAAAGCGTTTTCCCTTTGCAATTTCATTTCTTTATTTTTGGCTGTGCTGAACCCATTGCTGCATGGGCTTTTCTCCAGCTGCACAAAGCGAGGGCTACTCTAGTTGCCATGCAAGGGCTTCTTCCTGCAGCAGCTTCTCCTGTGGGGAAGGCCGTGGCACCCCACCCCAGTGCTCTTGCCTGGAAAATCCCATGGACGGAGGAGCCTGGTGGGCTGCAGTCCATGGGGTCGCTAAGAGTCGGACAGGACTGAGCGACTTCACTTTCACTTTTCACTTTTCATGCATTGCAGAAGGAAATGGCAACCCACTCCAGTGTTCTTGCCTGGAGAATCCCAGGGATGGGGGAGCCCGGTGGGCTGCCATCTATGGGGTCGCACAGAGTCAGACACGACTGAAGCGCCTTAGCAGCAGCAGCAGCAGCTTCTCCTGTTGTGGAGCTTCGGTTGTAAGGCACACAGCCTCAGTCGTTGTGGCCCCAAGTCTCTACTGCACAGACTCAGTATGTGTGGTGCATGGGCTTAGTTGCTCCAAAACCTGTGAGATCTTCCTGGACCAGGGATTGAACCCATGTCTCTTGCATTAGCAAGTGAATTCTTTCCTACCCAGTCGCCTCGGAAGCCCCCGAGGAAAAAGTTAAAGGCCAACACTGACTTGATGTGTCACTGCACTTCTTACGACTTCCTCTAAGTGGAGAGTAAAGACCTTTATTCTACCCGTTAACGATCAAACCAGTCCATCCTAAAGGAAATCAGCCCTGAATAGTCACTGGAAGCACTGATGCTGAAACTGAAGCTCCGATCCTTTGGCCACCTGATGCAAAGAGCTGACTCACTAGAAAAGACCCTGATGCTGGGAAATATTGAAGGCAAGAGGAGAAGGGGGCGACAGAGGATGAGATGGTTGGATGGCATCATCGACTCCATGGACATGAGTTTGAGCCAGCTCGGGGAATAGCGAAAGACAGGGAAGCCTGGCATGCTGCAGTCCATGGGGTCACAGAGAGTCAGACACGAGTGAACAAGAAAATTAACCAAGCAAACCTAAGGCAGTAGGGCCCGGAGCCCTCCGAAGAGGGTATGCAGAACTTCCCTCTTCCCTCATCCTCCTTAAGAAACCCCAATCCTTCCCATGACTGCTGGTATCAGAGCCTTGGGCTAATTTACACGAACATCAAAGAGTCCAGAACATCACAGAGATTTCATCAAAAAGCCTTTTTCTTTGGAATCTCCAGCCAAAGGGAGGGGGGCGGGGTTCTGCCCGCAGGAAGAGGGCACCTTTTGAGCACGTGACCATCTAGGCTGGTGTTCCATGCCCACATGTGTGTGTGTGTGCTCAGTTGCTTTAGTCATGTCTGACTTGTGACCCCATGGACTGTAGCCCACCAGCTCCTCTGCCCATGGGACTCTCCAGACAAGAATACTGGAGTGGGTTGCCACACCCTTCTCCAGGGGATCTTCCCCACCCAGGGATCGAACCCACGTCTCCTGTGTCTCTTGCACTGCAGGTGGACTCTTAACCCACTAAGCCCCCTGGGAAGCCCCATCCCGTGCTCATGACAAGAACCCAAATGGTGACAGAGAAGAGGTGGTCCCGACAAAGCCCACTGGCCAAGCCCAGGAGGCCCCCTAACCTTGGCAACAAGCAGCGGACAGCGAGGATGAGGCAAAAGGCTGTGACTTGCTTGGGGTTCTCCTCCCAGAGCACAGAAGGAGTCCTGGATGTCAGACGCAACTCCAGGGTGAAACAGCAGCAGCCTCAAAGCAGCAGACTGCTGTAGCCTCATATCTGGGAGGAATCTGGAGACAGGAGTGACTTGCAAGCCTTCCCCCTGGAGCCTGCTTCACCTGTGAGCTTCCTGACCGAAGGCTAAGCGATCGGCCTTCCCTGAGCTCATCTGGACATCATACAGCCCAGGCAGTTTAGATCTCCGTCTTCTATCCTGGTTATTTAGGCACTGTCAACAAAAATAACAGCCAATGAGGCTTCCCTAGAGGCTCAGTGGTTCAGAATCTACCCGCCAATGCAGGAGACATGGGTTCAATCCCTGGTCTGGGAAGATCCCGTATAGCTCAGAGCAACTACGCCTGTGAACCACAGGGCGGAGCCTGTGCTCTAGTGCCCGGGATCTGCAATTACTGAGTGCACGTGTCGCAGCTGCTGAAGCCCACGAGCCCTAGAGACCACGCTCCACAAGCAGAGAGTAGCCTCCGCTCGCCACAACTCGAGAAAGGCTACAAGCAGCAATGAAGACCCAGCGGAGCCAAAAATAAACAAAATTGCATATATTTATACTTAAAAAAACAGCAGAACAATAAAATACCATCGCCAACAACACTAAAACTCACAAAGAGACACGACTGCTCAGCACCTACCCATACCTACAGATTGTCTGCACATATTACTTGCACACCCCACTTTGCATTACTTTGCCACCAAAGGTCCATCCAATCACAGCTATGCTTTTTCCAGTGGTCATGTATGGATGTGAGAGCTGGACCATAAAGAAAGCTGAGTGCCAAAGAATTGATGCTTTTGAACTGTGGTGCTGGAAAAGCTCTTGAGCGTCCCTTGGACTGCAAGGAGACCCAACCAGTCTATCCTAAGGCAGATCAGTCCTGGGTGTTCATTGGAACAACTGATGCTGAAGCTGAAACTCCAATTCTTTGGCCACCTGATGCGAAGAACGGACTCAGTTGGAAAGTCCCTGATGCTGGGAAAGATTGAAGGCAGGAGGAGAAGGGGATGACAGAGGATGAGATGGTCGGATGGCATCACCGACTCCATAGGCATGAGTTTGAGCAAGCTCTGGGGGTTAGTGATAGACAGGGAGGCCTGGCGTGCTGCAATCCATGGGGTCGTCAAGAGTTGGACACGACTGAGCAACTGAACTGAACTGAACCCTGCTTTAAGATGCTTGAGAAGGCTGAGCTGCACTAACACCATTCATTTGCTCATTACACACATCTTCATCAGCAGGGGAAAGGTAAATTCCAGGCCAGTCGGGGATGGCATGAAAAATCCCAAACGAGTGGGTTTCACAGCAACGAGTACTGAACATTCCTAAGTGTTTTCCGCTTCCAAGGCCACCAACATTATTTAATTCATCGTCCGTGTGCTCTTTTCCAAGCTTATGTCAACAATGCTGACCTTTTAAAATCCTTTAACATAGTCACGTCACAGCTCTGGTTAAGGATTCAGCCCCTGGCAGCTGACTTTCTGGCCGTGGTTACAGGATGTTAAAGTGCACAGCTGTGGATATGCGAATGAACATTCTCTCTGCAAAGAAGCTTGTAAACTTGCGGTCTCCCTACCCTGCACCTGTCTCTTATACACATCTTGGCACCCCACCCCAGTGCTCTTGCCTGGA
>SJYC01007336.1:0-15469 GCA_006408675.1 Madoqua kirkii | reverse complement strand
CTGAGCTCAGAGAGGATGGGAACGCTGGGGATTATGTTATCAAATTGTAGGAGGTATCAGAAGAGGAAGGAGCAGTGACCAAAAATCATGCAAGGTCGTGAGCGATGAGATACAAGAGCCAGATGACGGCAAACAAGCGGCGGAAAACTAGATGCTTCCTGCCTGAGGCAAGGTAAATCCGAGGAGCCCACGCTCCGCTGTGAGCTCATGGTGAGCTATGCTGGAAAGGGTGGGAGTTGGTACAGTCAGCCCAGGCAGAGGACAACACGGGGGCTCCTCCCAGCTCCAAAGCAGTGGAGAAACCAGAGATCCTCCTCATGATGAGCTGTGTCTCAGTGCACAGGAATCCAGCGGAAGCAGGACCCGCTGGACCCACGTCACATGGGTTTTGTGTGTATGTGCCCAGCGACACTTTCTGCTGCTATGCTCTGAGAGTCTGACCTCTCTGGGCTGTGTCCGTGGGTTCCTCCATCTCTAACTTCTGGCTCAGTAATGGGCAGTCCAGGAATAGCTGACGGAGAGGGTCCCCGAGACTTTCCAGTGTTTATAGAGCCACAGAGAGTGCCCAGGACAACTGGAGAAGAGCTAAGACCTAGTCCACACCTTCAGTCAGGATCTGAGGCTTCTGCCTCCTGTGCCTTGTGGGTTGCACCAGCAAGATCACGCAATTGTGCACACACCAAGACCGTCAACATTGGGATTACCCCTCAGTTTCTCCACAGGGGCCGTCTAAGGATGTCCACTGTACAGACAAGGGTCCCGTGACAAAGCACAGCCCTTTCATGACAAGTTGTGGATGGTCTTCTTCCCTTCAGCGTTTTAGTGATTTGTTTATATTTTTTTATTTATTTTTTTGGTGGCTTTTTTTTTTTTGGTGTGGGCTTCCCTGGTGGCTCAGGGGTGAGGAATCCACCTGCCAGTGCAGGAGACACGGCTCCATCCCTGGGTCGGGAAGATTCCCTGGAGGAGGAAATGGCCACCCACTCCACTATTCTTGCCTGGAGAATCCCATGGACAGAGGAGCCTGGAGGGCTACAGTCCAGGGGGTCGCAAAGAGTCAGATATGACTGCAATGACTGAGCACACACATGCACGGGGACCTCTCTTCATCTGCGACTGCCCCCCAACATACAATGAGAGGGAAGCTAAAAGCCCAGAAAATCGATCAGGTTTTCAAGGGGAGAAGGCATCCTTTCACAGCATAGATTTTATGTCAGAGCAGCTTCTCGGTTGCTAAGAATCACGCCAAGGAGTTACAGGACTTTAGACTGGAGCGCCACGCTGCTCCTCCATCGTCACTGCAAATCTGTCTAATCTGTCTCTACCCCACCTGTGTGTGATATGTGCAAGTGTTTAAATCTCTTATGACTGACGAATGGGCCACTTCACCAAAAATGGGGCCCCTCTGTGCCCACCTAAGATTCAGGATAACACAAATTAAGAGGAGATATTGTAGCAATTATTGGCCTGGCTTTCAAATTAGCAAAGTGAGTTTTTGTGTCTTGTGGTCTGTGGATGTGTATCAAGGCTACAGAGGAAAGAGTGAAGAAAATATTAAGGTGGAAAAAATATGTACAGTTTAGATCTACTGAAATATTATTGATCAGTATTGATTTAGTTTCCTAAAATTTTTGGAGGCCTTTTATAATCATTATGTCATTGTTCATGCCTAATTTTTTTTATAGAAAGCATTTACATTGTTATGAGCAGGATTCCATCCCTCCAAAATTCATATGTTAAAGTTCTAACGCCTAAACTTTTTGGAGGCATTTTATACTCTTTATGTCATTGATTATGCCTAATTGTTTTTTTTTCTTTTTTTTGAGAAAGCATTTACATATATTGTTATGAGCTGTATTTTGTCCCTTCAACATTCATATTAAAGCCCTAACCTCTAAGACCTTAGAATATAGGGCTTCAAAGAGGTAATTAAAATGAGGTCAGCAGCTGCTGCTGCTGCTAAGTCGCTTCAGTCATGTCTGACTCAACCCCACAGACGGCAGCCCACCAGGCTCCCCCGTCCCTGGGATTCTCCAGGCAAGAACACTGGAGTGGGTTGCCATTTCCTTCTCCAGTGCATGAAATTGAAAAGTGAAAGTGAAGTCGCGCAGTCGTGTCCGATCCTCAGCAACCCCATGGACTGCAGCCTTCCAGGCTCCTCTGCCCATGGGATTTTCCAGGCAAGAGTACTGGAGTAGGGGGCCACTGCCTTCTCCGAAATATACGCTGCTGCTGCTGCTAAGTCGCTTCAGTCGTGTCCGACTCTGTGCGACCCCATAGAGGGCAGCCCACCAGGCTTCTCTGTCCAAAGAACTCTCTAGGCAAGAGTACTGGAGTGGGTTGCCATTTCCTTCTCCAACCTAGTAAAGCAATTTTATTCTAATAAATAGAATGGAATAAAAATTTTTCAAGTCAGTGCTTCCGACAAGGACCTCAAACGGAGAAGCAGCCCCTGTTTTGATTTCATTCATTCGCTTTAATGAAGAGTGGACAGAGGGCTTTTATCTCGATGCCTCTCATGTAAGGACCACCCCTTTCCCAGGGCTCACCTGCCTTCCCCTCCACACCTCCCTGGGGGTGGATCTGTGTTCTTCAGCACCTCACGGGCTGCTGGACACAGCGGAACCTGCCCTCTGGGGACTCATCCGTGCGAGTGCATGCTAAGTCGCTTCAGCCGTGTCCGACTCTGTGACCCTGTGGACAGCAGCCCACCAGGCTCCTCCATCCACAGGATTCTCTACGCAAGAGTACTGGAGTGGGTTGCCGTTTCCTTCTCCACTGGGGACTCATCCAGTTTCCCATCTCAGTGGACTCCAAGTCAGGTACTGTGTTTCTTTACATGTGTTCTTTCCACATTACAGTGGTCGATTTCACAAAAAGGCTACCCTTATGAAGACTCTGTCACATGTTTGCTAAGTAAGAAAATTCACATAACGCTGCCGTTTCAAGTATTCGGATGCTAGTGAGCCACTGGAGCAGTAATGATTTGGATGGCTTGTATTGATTGAAAAGTGGAGAGAGCACAATTCAGAGTTTACGCCGCTCCTTGCCAGTGTGGACATAAAATCACCACCACCAAAATACATAGGCAGGACTGCAGTTTTCAATACGACGTTGTTATTCATGCTAACTGCTTAGATTACGTTTAATTTGACTTAGCTGCACATTAAATTTAGCACGGAGAAATCAATCCCATTATCTTTGTTATTGAAATCTCTTTTTACATCTGAGCAATGACTCTATTAAATATGAATCGAGCAGAAACTTGGCATCAAATTTCTAAAGGAAGCTGAACTGCACTGGAGGCTATGGACTGTGGACTCTCTAACCACCTAGAAAAAGAAGACGTGTCCCAGGGCTTTCTGACAATCCTCAGTTGGATAATCACTGCTTAATCAAGGCCAGTAGCATTCTGGAGCCTGGGCCTCTGTGTCCAATAATCTAATCCAATGAATGCTGTAAGCACGGGGTTTAAGGTTCCTTTCCACCTACTTAAGTTATAACAGCAGTAGAGAGCCTACATAAAATTTTCCACGAACACACAGAATCTACTTGTGTTTATTAACAGAGTTGAGGTGGCAAACACACGTTCCCACCACCACTCTTGACACTGCTTTGGGGGTGGAGTGGGTGGGTAGGGAGGCAAAGGCTATTTACTTTTGGAAAAGAAATGATAAAAGGCTCCTAGAGGGAAAAGATGGTGAACAGGTGTTCACAGGAATCAAAATTTTAAAACAGACACAAATCCAGGAAGTCAAATGCCATTTGCACCGGTTTCTTACACACTTGCAAAGAAAGATTCAGGGGAGATGGTGGGCAAGGTGGTCTGAAGAGACGAATCCCTGAGAATTCATGACATGATTCTCACAGCTCAGTCCTACCAGCGGGAGATCTTAAAAGCGGGAGCCACTTAACATTTATTATATTAGTGATACTTAGCGTGGCCAAACCCACAGAGGCTGGGCGAGTTAGAAGTGTCATCGGAGAGAAAAAAAAACACTATCAGATTGCTTTTATCTCAAGGTTTATTCCAAGGTTTTTAAAAGAAAGCAGTAGATTTCAATGTGAATTATAAATATAGGGCATGAAATCTCCTTAGATGAATAATGTTTTATCGAGTTAACTCCCCATTAAGCTCAAGCAGATTATCTACAATTCAATTCAACGCAATTATTGACTGTCACAAGGCACGACCACGCTAACTGCTGCAGATAAGAGAATAAGACAGCAACCCTGCTGTCTCGCCCCACAGTCTAACGGAAAGAAAAGCACGTAAGCAACCAATTACAGTGAAATATGATAAATGCTACTTGGAGAAGAACAGTAAAACCAGTCTGCTTTTTTTGGAGGGGGCAGTTTGCCAGAGGCTTGGAGAAGGCAATGGCACCCCACTCCAGGACTCTCACCTGGAAAATCTCACGGACGGAGGAGCCTGGTGGGCTGCAGTCCATGGCGTTGCAAAGAGTCGGACACGCCTGAGCGACTTCACTTTCACTTTTCACTTTCATGCGTTGGGAAAGGAAATGGCAACCCACGCCAGTGTTCTTGCCTGGAGAATCCCAGGGATGGGAGAGCCTGGTGGGCTGCTGCCTATGGGGTAGCACGGAGTCGGACACGACTGAAGCAACTTAGCAGCAGCAACCAGAGGCTGAAGAAGGCATCAGAAAGTTAAAGACAGACAAGATGAAAGTTGAGCTGGACATGCAGTGAAAGTCGCTCAGTCATGTCCAACTCTTTGTGACCCCATAGACTACATACAGTCCATGGAATTCTCCAGGGCAGAATACTGGAGTGGGCAGCTGTTCCCTTCTCCAGGGGATCTTCCCAGCCCTGAGATGGAACCCTGGTCTCCCACTTTGGAGGGAGATTCTTGACTAGCTGAGCCAGAAGGGAAGCTCAAGAAAACTGGAGTGGGTAGCCTATTCCTTCTCCAGGAGATCTTCCTGACGCAGGAATCGAACTGGGGTCTCCTGCATTGCAGGCAGATTCTTTACCAGCTGAGCCACCGGGGAAGCTCCAGGCATATAGTCCTCCGGGCTTTAAAAAATAAATAAATAAATAAAGTGGGATGGATATTCCCAGCTGAGAGAGCAGGATAATCAAGGCGCAAAGGTTAGGAGCTGAGAATACGCCCTGGCAACCAGGGTGACTCCAATGTAGGTGGCAGCAGAGAACACACAGAGGCGAGAATAGGGCAGGAGCTACACGGGCAAGGGAGGGACAAGGCAGGAAGACTCAGCAACAGTCCATACTCGGCGGAGTGGGTTGCCGGTATCTGTTCTTTAAGACCCATAGCTCAGTGTGGGATGATGATCAGAATAGGGGGTTACCGACAGTCCAGCTCCTCACATGAGGTGGCCAAAATATTGGAGTTTCAGCTTCAGCATTAGTCCTTCCAATGAACACCCAGGACTGGTCTCCTTTAGGATTAACTGGTTTGATCTCCTTGCAGTCCAAGAGACTCTCAAGAGTCTTCTCCAGCACCACAGTTCATGAGCATCAGTGCTTCTTTGCTCGGCCTTCTTTATGGTCCAACTCTTACATCCATCATGACTACTGGGAAAATCATAGCTTTGACTGTGCTTTGCTGTGCTTAATCGCTCAGTCATGTCTGACTCTTTGCGACTCCATGGACTATAGCCCACCAGGCTCCCCTGTCCATGGGATTCTCTAGGCAGGAAAACTGGAATGGGTTGCCATTCCCTTCTCCGGGGGATCTTCCTGGCCCAGGATGAGTCTCCCACAGTGCAGGCGGATTCCTTAGCACCTGAGCCACCAGGGAAGCCTCCATATAGCTTTGACTGTACGAACCGTCACTACATACATTTTAAAGACAAAGAAGTCCAGGCGTGGAAAGAAGCCCGTGCCAGTAAGCGGAAGAGCTGTGACTCCAGCGCAGATGGTTCTGCCCTGGGAGTCACTGCTCTGGCCTTTACCCCGCCTTCCACGCCACATCCTGCTGACCAACTCCTCACTCAAAGCTCAGCATGGCAATGTAGCTAGCAAGGTGGCACTGTGTTAAATTTAAAGCCCATGAGAACTCAGGGACCAGAAAATGCCGTGTGTGGGGCTGTCCTGAATATCAATGATTTAAGGATGGAAAAACAAGCATAAACTTAGTTTATAGATTTACGAAGCTTTGTTCTAGATGTTCAGTTGCTTTATTGTAAAACTATGTATCAGAATGCCTAAGGGGGGAGGGAGGACTGGAGAACACTGGGGCTCAGGGCTGTAAGTTCAAGGGCATCTGTCTTTAGACTCCAACTTGGCCGAGAGGGACCATGGATTACGTAGTCGTATAACTGTCCAATTCTGACTTCTGAAAGCAAAAATGCTGCTGACGAGAGGTAGTGCTCTGAGGACCAGCTTCATTCCGTGGGCGGTGAGAACGAGAGGATGCAGGAAGACAGTCACTCCATTTTTATGTGTGTTTATTAAGGTTTCTCTGCAAAGCTCGAGAAATGCCCAGGGATCCTAGCTCTGCTTTGGTTTGAATTAAAACTGAAGATGAATCATAGAAGGTAAAGGTGACAAGGTCTCCCCTTCCGAGCCCTCACATTTATCCTTCAATTCCCTGCAGTTACAAAACACAAACAAACAAACAAACAAAACTTTGCAGCAAATGGAGTTACTTCTCCCATGAAGCCAAAGAGTATTGGGTGAGGGTGGTGGTCTTGGCAGCAAAGGGGAGCCTTCCAGGAGCGAGAAAAGTCCTCCAAAGAGATATGGTGCGGTGTTAAGAATTCAGCCCACGATGATCAATTCAAACAGCAATCAGGAGTGTAAAGAGGGTCCCCTCTGCTTTCATACTGTCATGAAATGTAGAAGTCAGGTTAATTTGGGAGCCTGGCTCAGCTGCCACTGACCTCCACGCACCGCTCAGTGGAATGATAAAAGGCACACACTTGCTCAAATGAGTTTATGCTTTAAGGTCATTTTAATCCTAGCGGTCTGTTCCAAAGAGCAGAGCATTCTTTATAAGCTTTATATTGTGATTAGATGATTGAGGTTTTAGGGCTGAAATGCTGTTTTTTCCTTCAGCAGAGATCTGCAAAAATTGAATAACCTTTCAACAAATATTTGACCAAAATGAAAAAGCCTTTCATTTTTCTTAGTGTGATTGCAACTTTGACTGTATCATCATTGGACTCAGCTGCTTTTCGACGGCTTGGCTTAGCTATGCAAGAAAATGCATGGAAAATGCCTTCATCCAAAAATATACAATTTTCCAAGGCAAGTTTTGAGCAAAAACTAATTTCACCCATTCATTTAGGGACAATCGGCCACAGGAGGTGAGATTATTAAGAGTATCTGCTCGTATACATATACGATTTCTGTCCAACTCTTTGTAGCCCTATGGACTGTAGCCTACCAGGCTCCTCTGTCCACGGGATTCTGCAGGCAGTACTGAAGTGGGTTTCCAATGCCCTCCTCCAGGGGGTCTTCCCAACCTAGGGATCCAACCCATGTCTCTTGCACTCCGGCACTGGCAGGCGGGTTCTTTACCACTAGGGCCACCTGGGAAGCCCGTCTCCCCATAGATGGGTCTCATTTCAGGAGACTGAATTTCCCAGAGGAGACAGTCTAGGCTCCTGGCTCACACATTTGTGCCTGGACAACCTAGAAGTTTCTATGACTCAGTCCATGATTTTTTTTCCAACGACACGGTTACATCTTAACTTCTGCATCTAACAACAGGGAAGCTAAACCTGAGACGCTGTCCCGAGGGATCGTATACAAATGCTGTGCAAAAATACAATCTCGTTCTGTTCAATGGTTTAGTTTTACTTGGGAAACAGAAACCATAAGGATGTCGCCCCCCTCCAGGGACTCAAAAAATCAACAATGACACTGAATAGCAAGTCCTGGGCAAGAGTCTCCGAGCACGTCCAAAGTCAGCATAGATGCCTGGCGTCCAGGGAGATGGCAGATAGAATGAAGACCCCTTGGAAACCTGGGGGGCCATGTGGAGGAACCCAGTGGACAAACGCACCCCATGGCTCCTGCCCAGCTCTGGTGTGGGTTACGACTGGCACACGTATCGAAGAATGAAGGTCTCTCCTTGGACAGGGTGAGAAATCAAATCGTGATGTCCTGTGTCGTCTGCTGACACCCATGATCAGATTTTTTTTTTCCCCAAGTGGCCCTGTGATGCCCAGGAAGCCCCATGGGAAACTGACATTTCTCCAAGTCTTTGCTCGAAAGGCACTTGTCAGTGGGGCCTGCCCTCATCACGGGAGGAAACGTGTCGTGCCCGAATCTTTCTTCCCCACCGCCCTCGCGGCCTTCCAGCAACACGTGGTGTACGTTCCTCCATGAATCGAGCCATTTGCCGGTCTCCACCACCAAGGCTGGAATTTCCGTGAGGACAGGAGCTGTGTCACCTGCATTGAGGAGGCGCCCCTGACTGGTCCGTTAGGACAGTTACGCACACATGCTGAGAGGCACCGTTGCATACCTGTCTGGGCTACAGGGTTTTAGAAAGCTCCCCTTTCCTAATTCACGGAGACATCTCTGCTGAGTACTGGGGGTGGACGGGTGGACGGGAACTCGGCTAATAGCAAAGTGAGATAAAGACACTGCAAGCTGGTGAGTGGGGGAAAAAAAGAGAATGGTGGAGATGGGAGGGAGCAGGAAGTCTCAGAGGCGTGAGGAGATGTGCAGCATGGATACGGTAAAGAAAGCAGACAGAAAACCACCCAGGTCCAGCTGGGCCCAGGACACGGGGGCAAAACCACAGAGAGGCTGACAGTTCTGAAAAGGCGAGACAGCGCACTGGACCTGAGGTGGACCAAAGGTTTGTGTGAGCCTTCCTACAGTCAGGTATCGACAAAGAACATTCAAGGCATGCAAAAACTCAAGCAGGGCCCGGCAAGGTGGGCTTTTCCCCCTCTACTGCGATGGAAATGTCAGCTGTTCATCACCCCGCTTTAGCTCTCTTCCAAGGTTGTGGGGGGGCGAGGGGTGGTGATGGTGCAAGGAAGCAGCTCAGAGGATGCCATGGCCAAAGCAACAGACTGCAATCCCGCTCAGAACACAGAGCCCCGTCTAGCGTCCATGACTAAGGATGCTCTCCATTTTCCAATAACTGTAGAGAAAAAGGAGGGACTGGCAAGCCAGACATCCTCGGGATTCATTTCTAAAGGTCCGACGGGGACTGGACGTGCTTCCTCCCCCTTCTGCATCGGCAAAGTCTGGCTCTCCCTTCTACTGATTCGTGAACATTCTAGTGGGAGCTTTCCCCAGCTGTCTGGTAAGTAGATTCTTTCCCAGGACCGTCTTGGGGGACTTGCCTTTTTACACACGTGAGAGACATTTCCTGTCAACGTTCATCTGTGGGAAGCTTTTCTGAGAGAATCAAAGCATAGAGCTGGCGCCTCCTTTATTTTTTTTATTTTGTTGCTTGTTTTTCCTTTTTATTTTGAACACTCCACTTATTTCAACTAACCACAGACACAAAGCCTCTCTTTCCCCCATTGCTTGTCATCCATTTCTTATGTTCTTTGTGTCACCGTACCATTAAAAAAAAAAATCTCCAATTTCACTTTTTAAATAGCTTTTTGCAAGGAGGGCTATTACAAGGTAAATGCAAATCTGGATTTCCTGCGTATATACCCTGGAGCCTTTCCCTGACCATTTTCGGCCTTGATCAATTCATGTTTAAACTAAATCCCTCCGGAAATGCATTTATCAAATTGAGTACCTCAAAATATGAGAGGCAATACTTACCAAGGCGCCTCAAGACCTGTGATCAAGAGCCACTGTTCTGCGCTCCGAGACCTGGAATCTATTTTCCTAGACTGTGTAACACAAAATAGCTCTTTTCAATTCATACGTGATACGGACAACATTTAACGTGATGCTGCCTGAAGAGTGGCGGGCTGTGATTCATTTTTGCCAAACTCCACGCATACAAATGACCAGCAGCGGCTTCATGGACCTTGGCGGGAGAGAGAGCATCTCTCTGGAGTTACAGAGGGTGGGAAGCTAGAGCGGCGGCTCCTTCAGGAGATGAAGAAAGCTCTCAGAGAACCCTAGGTCAAGCGGCACGCAGACCTGGATTCCGCCAAGACAATAACACCAGGAGGCGCGCCTTGTGTCGTTACTCCAAGGTGGGGATCTGTACTTGACCCAGGGCTCAGAAGAGGTTACAGTAGTTGGCAGAAAAAGGGATCTCCAATGCCCTGATCTCCAGACCCCGAAAATATGTTTCCTGTGTGTGCTCAATCGCTTGGTCATGTCCAACTCTTTGCAACCCCACGCCAGGCTCCAGGTCCATGGAATTCTCCAGACAAGAGTACTGGAGTGGGTTGCCATTTCCTTTTCCAGGGGAGCTTCCTGACCCAGGGATCGAACCTGCATTTCGTGCACTGGCAGGTGGGTCATTTACTGCTCTACAACCAGGGAAGTCCAAATATGTTTCGTGACACAGCAGATGCAATTCAGAACGTGGAGATGGGACTTCCCTCGTGGTCCAGTGGCTAAGACTCCACACTCCAAATCCAGGGAGCCGGAGTTCAATCCCTGCTGCTGCTGCTGCTGCTGAGTTGCTTCAGTCATGTCTGACTCTGTGTGACCTCATAGATGGCAGCCCACCAGGCTCCCTCATCCCTGGGATCCTCCAGGCAAGAACACTGGAGTGGGATGCCATTTCCTTCTCCAGTGCATGAAAGTGAATAGTGAAAGTGAAGTCGCTCAGCCATGCCCGACTTTGAGACCCCAAGGACTGCAGCCTACCAGGCTCCTCCATCCATGGGATTTTCCAGGCAAGAGTATTGGAGTGGGGTGCTGTTGCCTTCTCCAGTTTAATCCCTGGTCAGAGATTACATTCTATGACTTGGAGACGGAAATGGCAACCCACTCCAGTATGCTGGCCTGGAGAATCCCATGGACAGAGGAGCCTGGTGGGCTACAATCCATGGGGTCCCAGAGAGTCAGACACGCTTGAGCAACTGAAGAAGATGCTACAACTAAAGATTCCCAACATCAACACAAGTATCCTTCCATGAGGGCGGCAGAAAGAGGGCTCTGATTCCAGACAAGGAGTATCACAGTGGTGCAAACTCACAGAAGGAGAGACAGACACTGAGCTGGCTATCACTGGCTCGAGGCTGGAGGATGGGGCCTGATTCACTCTGCTACATCACTGAAACGAACACAACATTGTCAATCAATCTTACCCCAATAAATTTTTTTAAAAAATCAGATACATGTGCATGGATGTTTGCTCCAGTGTTATTCACCATGGAAACAAGCGAAAGATTTACCAAGAGAGAGCAGATAAACTGTGGTCCATCCACACAAAAGCAAGTTAGTTGGTCATGAAGAGAAATGAAGTACCCGTATGCACTGTAACACGCATGAACCTTGAAAGCATTATGGTAAGTAAAAGCAGCCCGTCACAAACAACTTCACATAACTGTGTGATCCCACTCATATGACGCATTCTCCACAATAGGTAGTGATTTATCTAGACACAAAGGAGATTAGTGCTGATCTGGGCTGGGGTGGGAGGTAATGGGGAGAGAAGGCTTAACGAGACAGCGTTTCATTTTTAAGTGAGGAAAACACTCTGGAACGGGAGGTGGTGGTTGCACAGTCCCATGAATGTACTAAATGCCACTAAACTGTTCACTTTGTGATAATGAACATGGCAAATCTTTAGTGTATGTGTGTGCTACTGCATTTTTTTTTTTAAAAGCTCAAGAAAGAAAAACAACTGTCTTGATGTCAGAAAATCAGACCACTGTTTTCTCATTTCTGGGAGCAAAAGCTGGTGAAATCTCAGAGTGGGTCCGAGCAAATTGGGTCCTAGTCCTAATTCGACTCAGTGCCAGCCAGGCCAGCTTGCATGAGGGTCATCTTCTGCCAAGTGGAGAGGGCTACGTTCCAGGTCTGCTCAGAGGCGAAAACCAGGCCAATGCCTCGGGCACACCGGAGGTTCTGTGATAAAGCTAAGCAGCAGGCCATCCCAGCCTGGGTGGCCCCACCCTTCCCGACAGCGCGCCCGGTCCTTCTGCCAGGCCGGTCGAAGCCCCCGTTCATGGGCTTGCATTTTGCAGACTGTACCTAAAACCTGAGGCAAGGACTAACAAGTCAGACACCACCCTCCATTTACAGAGAGCAAAGATGAGCTACGTCTTGTAAGACAAGGACGACAGTTAAGTACTAATGAAAGGCCACCAACAGAGCAGGAAGACTACCCAGGCCGTATCTTCCGATCAGGCAACCCCTGGTGAGCCCTGGTCTCTGCTCAGCTCACAGGGTTGATTCCACCACCCCTGCCTTACAAACAACAGCAGAGCAAGGCCCTAAAATGGAAGCTTTTGGCATCTTCCACAACTTTCAACCAAGACACACTTGGCTGGACTTATAATTTTAACAAAGATCTGTTATTGTTTCGATGCTAAGTCATGTCTCACTCTTTGTGACCCCATAGACTGTAGCCCGCCAAGTTCCCCTGTCCAGGGGATTCTCCAGGCAAGAATACTGGAGCGGGTTGCCATTTCCTCCTCCAGGGGATCTTCCCGACCCACGGATCAAACCTGCATATCCTGCAATAGCCAATGGGTTCTTTACCACTGAGACACCAGTTGCTACAAAGGCTCGCTAAGCATTTCTTCCTTTTTTTTTTTTTCTCCAAGAGGTAGCTAGGAGGAAAAGAAAAGCATGACTTTTCTCCATAGGAAAATTGATAGCTTAGCCAGGCAGTTTGTCAAATCTTTTTTTTTTTTAATTTTTTTTCTTTAGAGATGAATCAGATTTAGGCAATGAAATATCTCAGCGAGGTTTTTCTTTTATTTGGATCATTCTTCACTATCAAGAGAACATATGTCCCCACGATATCATCTTAATGAAAGAGAATTTAAAGCGAAGTTTGCAACTAGGCAAGGAAGTCACTTGTCACACACGGGCAGAGTCCTTGGAGAACTTGGATCCAGGAGGCAGCATCCATTCCAGACTCACAGAGCAACACTTGGGGCATACTGGGGTCACCTGGGGGCTCTGTTACCAGGCAGAGCCCTGGGCCACCCTGAGATGCCCTAGCAGTGAGTGTGCAAAGACCAAGCAGCTCTACTCACCCAGCATCAATGGAAAGTGAAGTCGTTCCGTTGTGTCTGACTCTTTGTGACCCCATGAACTGCACAGTCCATGGAATTTTCCACGCCAGAACACCGGAGCGGGTAGCCTTTCCCTCCTCCAGGGGATTCTTTACCAGCTGAGCCCCAAGGGAGCATCAACTGAAGACCCTTGTTAAGTCAGGAGACGTTGTCCACAGAAGCTTCTCTTTGTCCCAACCAGCCTCCTTCATTTTTTTTTTCTTAATATTTATTCATTTGGCTGTGTGGGTCTTCACTGCATCATTTGGGATCTTTTGTGAGCTTAGCTGCCCCACAGCATGCGACCAGGGATCAAACCTGTTACTCTCCTGTACTGCAAAGCAGATTCTTAACCACCAGACCTCCAGGGAACTGCCTCACTTTAAAGTAGGCACTTCAGGCTCTGAATCGCTTCCTCCAGATTCTAGTCTTTTTGCACCGTGTGGAGTGAAAGGGAAATTCAGCAGGTGCGTGAAGTCAAAGGCAGGACAGGCAAAGAAAGGAGCTGGGGAAACTTGCTGGTCTCTGGAGACGCGGTTCTAGAGCCTGAGGGCTGTTGCTTTGCCCTTTCCATGAGGCATCCCCCCAGGCATAAGTGACTTGATTCTAGGTGTGCTGAGGCCCCCGTGTTCATGAGACTGGAGGCCCCCAGGCGTTGTCTGTGTCTCTGAAGCACTACACTGAAGAGACTTGACGTTAGTCTCCATTTGCAAAGAAAATATCTGCCAACCTCCAAGTAAACAGCACACATGCCTATCACGTTTGGAGCGGGAGACTGAAGCCCCCAGTGTGTCCTGGAGGGAAGTGCAGGGGTAATGACTTCTCTCCAGCAGCACACATGTGTGTGTGTGTGTGTGTGTGTGTGTGTGTGTGTGTGTGTGTCTCAGCCGCTCAGTCGTGTCTAACTCTGCAGCCTCCCATGGACTCTAGCCCACCAGGCTCCTCAGTCCATGGGATTCTCCAGGCAAGACTACTGCAGTGGGTTGCCAATTCCTCCTCCAGGGGATCTTCCACACCCAGGGATCACACCTAGGGTCTCCCGCACTGCAGGCAGAATCTTCACCCTCTGACCTACCAGAGAAGCGCAGCATAGGTCCATTTTATGAACAATGCTGCCGTGTAAACCAGCGACTAAAGCAGAGATGGACACACCCACGGCACACAAGCTCAGAGCAAAACGGCACTTGGACCAGGCTTGAATGTGGTAGCTCAGCAGAACATCTGAGGCCCATCTGAGCTCCAAACTTGCAGGATTTGTTATTGGTACTCGCTTAGGTTGTCAAGGGGCATATCTACCTAGGAGAACAACTGTGTGACTGGGGGCTTTACTGGGTAAGAAAAGACACCACCCTTCTCAGCTCCATGTTGACTAGTCCGTCCTCACAGACAGAATAGGAAAATTGGGTAAATTAATATCTGCAGAGCAAAGAGGAGGTAAAACTCCAGCACCGACCGATCTGGAATGGGTGCCACAGCCCTCACCTGGCCAGCCTAGTCACAGATATTCACAGTGATACACGACAAGATTTAGAGGGTTAATATTGTAGCTGTCCCTCCTTCAATGAGCTTATTATTGAAAACCAACCGTTTCTCCATGGTGCATCCTAAATGAGAGCCGCGATGGCCTTTGGTTCCCTTAAGGAAGGTAAACAGCCGACCCTTTCTATGCACTGAGTGATTACTTGAGCTGCCAACTTGTAAGGGAGCTGACAAAGGCCCTTTGTCCCTGGCTTGAGAGAGGAATGCTTGTCAATTCCTTCAACCCACAAAGCATCCTTCCTGGTAACTTGGGAGGCTGAAGACCACAGGGGAAGGAATGCACGGAAGCGCCATCTGAATACCACCAACCACTGATCCGCTCAGCCGTGTGGACTCTCCATGGGGTGTTATTTGTTCAGTCACACAGTCGTGACTGATTGTTTGTGACCTCATGGACCACAGCACACCAGGCCTCCCTGTCCTTCACCAACTCCCAGAGCTTGCTCAAACTCATGTCCACTGAGTTGGTGATGCCATCCAACCATCTCATCTGCTGTCATCACACACAAATATCACAGACTGGAAGGGAGACCAGCCTTTTCAAAATACCAACTCCCAGTGACCTACACATTAGGACCTCAGACACATGGTTCCCCTTTTATTGGACTAATCTCCAGGAAAGCCACACTTTCCCCTCATATGTCCCTTATATTATTAATGTTTCATCCCAGGCTGCCAAAATGCTGTCCAAACTTCATACTCACCCCAAATCTTTCACCTTCAGTTCACTGTCCACTGGTGCTTTTAACTGTGTAAGACACTCTCCCTCTCCTTTAAACCCATGTGGGGCTTCTCTCTGTCCTGGGAAGTTCGCCTTACGTTATGGTTGT
>SJYC01007335.1:0-52105 GCA_006408675.1 Madoqua kirkii | reverse complement strand
TTGGGATTGGAATGAAAACTGACCTTTTCCAGTCCTGTGACCACTGCTGAGTTTTCCAAATTTGCTGGCATATTGAGTGCAGCAGTTTTCACAGCATCATCTGTCAGGATTTGAAATAGCTCCACTGGAATTCCATCACCTCCACTAGCTTTGTTTGTAGTGATGCTTTCTAAGGCCCACTTGACTTCACATTCCAAGATGTTTGGCTCTAGGTGAGTGATCACATCATCATGATTATCTGGGTCGTGAAGATCTTTTTTGTACAGTTCTTTCGTGTATTCTTGCCACCTCTTCTTGATATCTTCTGCTTCTGTTAGGTCCAGACCATTTCTGTCCTTTATCAAGCCCATCTTTGCATGAAATGTTCCCTTGATATCTCTGATTTTCTTGAAGAGATCTCTAGTCTTTCCCATTCTGTTGTTTTCCTCTATTTCTTTGCATTGATCACTGAAGAAGGCTTTCTTATCTCTTCTTGCTATTCTTTGGAACTCTGCATTCAGATGCTTATATCTTTCCTTTTCTCCTTTGCTTTTCGCCTCTCTTCACAGCTATTTCTTGGGGCAGTCTAATCTGATTGTCTCTTACTGGGAGTGGAGTTGAGCATCTTTTCATAGGTAGATGCTCCTGGATTTCTTGATTTCATCGTCTTTTGGAATTAGACCATAGAAGGTCATCTCTTTCTTATTTGCTGCCTGATGTATTTATTAGCTCCATAATTTCCCACCATTGCTTGGATCCCTCTGGTGATGAGGAGCCCAGTGCCTCTCAGGTAGCCTCTTCCATTTTTCAAATGCCATTTTAACTATGTAATGAAATTGCTCAAGCGTTCCCTGGTTGCCCAGTGGTTAGGATTCTAGTTCACTGTCGTGGCCTGGATTCAATCCCTGCTTGGGGAATTGAATCCCACAAGCCTTGTGGCCAAAAAACAAAAACGAAGAAAAGATATTGTTCATATTAAGTCTCAGTCTGCCTGCCTGTAGCCTCCTCACCCTAGCCTAGGCCCTGTCGTTGGAGCCTCCCAGAGAAAGCCTGGCCCTTCTTTCCCCTGGCAGCCATCACGCCTTCTGGCCCTGCTCAGACCTGACATGTTTTTGGCATGTGTCCTGGCTAAGGGCATTCAGCTCCTTCCACTGTTTCTCATGTCATAAGCTCTCCAGCCTGGCTGTTTCTGTCTGGAGACCTTCCACTTCTGACAGTGTCCTTCGCAGTGGACAATGCACAAATGAACAGATTATTTCAGGTGTGCTCTGAAATGTACGAGCAAGAGAGTGACTTTTCTCTTTGGGGGTACTCAGCATGTGTATTGTTATTCTCGTTCTGTCTCCTAAGTCATGTCTGACCCTTTGCAGCCCCATGAACTGCAGCACACCAAGCTTCCCTGTCTGTCACTAGCTCCCAGAGTTTGCTCAAACTCATGTCCATTGAGTCAGTGATACCATCCAACCATCTCATCCTCTGTTGCCTCTTTCTCGTCTTGTCCTCAGTCTTTTCCAACATCAGGGTCTTTTCCACTGAGTCGGCTCTTCTCATCGGGTGGCCAAATTATTGGAGCTTTAGCATCAGTCCTTCCAATGAGTATTCAGGGTTGATTTCTTTTAAGATTGACTAGTTTGATCTCCTTGCTGTCCAGGGTACTCTCAAGAGTCTTCTCCAGCACCACAGTTTGAAAGCATCAGTTCTTTGACCTACATATGAATGAACTCTGGGTGGCCATGCCATTTATTTTGAAACTGCTTCCCAGGTGGCACTAGTGGTAAAGAACCTGCCTGCTGGGGCAGGAGGTTCAATCCCTGCGTTGGGAAGATCCCCTGGGGGAGGGCATGGCAACCCACTCCAGTATTCTTGCCTGGAGAATCCCATCTTCCCAGGGAGAGGCCTGGCGGGCTGTGGTCCATGGGGTCACAAAGAGTCAGACGCGACTGAAACAACTTAGCACGCAAGCCATTTGTAATAGTTTTATACAGTAGTTTTTAAAAATTTTTTTAATTAATTTATTTTTAATTGAAGGATAATTGCTTTACAGTGTTTTCTACAGTAGTGTTTTTTAAATTTATTTTTAACTGAAGGATAATTGCTTTAGAATGTTTTATACAGTAGTTTTTGAACCTAAGGACAGGAATTAATATTGAATCTCTTACAGTTGAGTTGAATTATTACATTTGGCCCATCGTTTCTGCCTGTTGAGATCTTCTTGGAGCTTGGCTTTGATCTCCTTTCCAGGCTTGTGCTACCCAAGAATTCGATTAGCATACCGTCTGTTTTCTCACCCAAGTCACTGATAAAACTACTGACTAGGATGCCACCAAGGATAGAACTCTGAGACTTTTGATTAAAAACCTCCCTCCCTCCCGCATCAGTCAGTACACTTTGGCCGCCGCTGTTTAGCTGAAGTCCACCAGATTGTGTTTTTGATGTGCTGGGTGTGCCTAGAATGCCCCCATAGCTAACAGAGAGATATGGACAGCCAGCTCCTCAGCTAGTCCTCAGCCTGAGCGTGGGCACCCACTTAAGCTTTCTTTTTCAGAAAGAAAGGACTCTGTTGGCTGCTGGCCGCGCTGCTCTTGGCTGCCCTGTGCAGCGTGCTTGTCTTCTCTAGTCTGGCGCGCGCTTCTCGCTGCGGAGGCTTCTCCTGTTGCGGAGCTCGGGCTCTAGACGCACGTAGTTGCCCTGAGGCCCGAGGGATCTTCCCGGAGCAGGGATTGAACCCATGTCCCCTGCGTTGTCAGGAGGAGTCTTAACCACTGGACCACCAGGAAAGCCCCCATCTCTTACTTAGCTCTTTTTGATGCTGGTTCTCAGCCTGGCAACAGGAAGCATCCATCACTTCATTCTCACTGCCTCCTTTGTGGCGACACTCATCATAGCAAACCAGGGTGTTGTCATTTTCTTCTAACTCTTCTGCCTGTAATTTCTTTCCCTTTCTCCTCTGATCCATTCTCTAGCCTCTTAAAATCCCACGACCTACTCAGAAACCTCCAGGGCCTCCCTAGGGTGCCTTTGTTGCAAGAGTCCCTGATTTCGCTGGCCTGTGTGGGCCTTCATTTACTCCTTCACTGCGACCTACTCAGGCCTTCTGCTCTAACCAAATAGGTCAGATCACTGTCTTTCAAAAAAGCTTCTGCATTTCTTCCTCAGTGCCTTGGTTGGACTCGTGACCCTTGCTTAGGTAAGTCTTCCTCCTACACACCTGTTGGCAATTCTCATTTAGTGTTCAAGGCCAACTTGAATTTTAGCTATATTTTTTTCAGAATAGCCCAAACCACTGTATTTTAAATTCCTCTAAGGAAGTGACCTCATCTTACAGTTCTTTGAAAACAGGACCATTCCTTAGACTTACCAAGTATCTGCCATTGTAACACACTGTCGGCCCTGGGTAAATGCTTCATTATCCTTCTCTTTTAGATCGGCCACATCTGGCATGTGCTAGGCATTTTAAAGATCGGCTGTACTTCAGATTCCACTGTACTTTCTGAGAATCAGCTCTATGGAAGCAACTCTATTTTCATACAATAAAACATACCTGTTTATCAGGTTGGCCAAAAAGTAAGATGTTGCGAAAAACCCAAACAAATATTTTTGCCAACCCATTAAGTATATAGCTCAAAGAATTTTGACAAATGTATACATCCCATAACCACCACTCACAGTCACAATATTAAACAAAAGATCTCTGTGTCGTTTGTGGTCATTCCCTTTCCCTGACCCCAGGCAACTCCTGATCCGCTTGCTGCCATGATTGATTAGTTTTGCCTGTTCTAAAGTTTATATGGGCTTCCCAGGTGGCTCAATGGTAAAGAATTCACATGCAATGTAGGAGAGACGGATTCAATCCCTAGGGCTAGAAGAGCCCCTGGAGAAGAAAATGGCAACCCATTTCAGTATCCATGCCTGGGAAATCCCATGGACGGAGGAGCCTTGTGGGCTACAGTCCATAGGGTCACTACTTAATGACTAAAGAACAACAATAACTTTGATGTAAATTGGATCATACAGGAGGCACTCTTTTGTGAGGGGCTTCTCTTACTCGCCAGATGTTTTTGATATTCAGCCACATAGTTGTATGTCTCTGTTGCATGTATGTATTTGTTGCTGGGTAGAATTCCATTATATGCATTAATCATAACACGCTCACACATTCACCTGTGAGTGGTAGCTGTTCATTCGCTGGGTCACGTCCGACTCTTTGTGACCCCATGGACTGCAGCACACCAGGCTTCCCTGTCCATCACCATCTCCCGAGGCCTGCTCAGACTTGTCCATTGAGTTGGTGATGCCATCCAACCATCCTGTCCTCTGTCATCCCCTAATTCTCCTGCCTCCAACCTTTCCCAGGATCAGGGTCTTTTTTAATGTGTTGACTCTTCACATCAGGTGGCCAAAGTATTAGAGCTTCAGCTTCAGCATCAGTCCTTCCAGTGAATATTCAGGATTGATATCCTTTAGGATTGACTGGTTTGATCTCCTTGCAGTCCAAGGGACTCTCAAGAATCTTCTCCAACACCACAGTTTGAAAGCATCCATTCTTCGGTGCTCAGCCTCCTTTATGGTCCAACTCTCACATCCATACATGACTACTGGAAAAACCATAGCTTTGACTATATGAGCCTTTGTCGGCAAAGTAATGTCTCTGCTTTTTAATATGCTGTCTAGGTTTGTCATAGCTTTTCTTCCAAGGAGCAAGCATCTTTTAATTTCATGGCTGCAGTCGTTGTCAGCAGTGATTTTGGAGAACAAGAAAATAAAGTCTTCCACTGTTTCCATTGTTTCCCCATCTATATGCCATAAAGTGATGGGACTGGATGCCATGATCTTAGTTTTTTCAGTGTTGAGTGGACATTTGCCCACCTGTGAGTGGATATTTGCATTATTCCAATTTGGGGCTACTTTGAATGAAATTGCTATGGATATTTTTGAGGGTGTGTATTTTGATTACTTGGTCATTTAATACATGTTTATAGTTGGCCCTTGAACTGCATGAGTCCACTTAGATATATATTTCTTTCACTGAATATGAACCAGAATGCTACATGATCCGTGGCTGGTTGAATCTGTAAAGGCAGGACCGTAAATTGGAGGGCTGACTGTAAAGTTAACACATGCACTTGCCACTACACTCTGAGGGTGAGGTGGTGGTGTCAGAGGTTGGTGCCTCTAACCCCCGCCTTTTTCAGCAGTCACCTCTACTTTATCAGAGACTGCCAAAATGTCTTCCTAAGTCGTTATACCATGTGATAGTGCCACCAGTAATTTTCAAGTTCATGTCCTCACCAGCAGTAGGTACTGTCAGTATTTTTCATTTTAGTCATTTTTGTGGATGTGTGTTGGGCTTCCCAGGTGGTGCTAGTGGTAAAGAACCTGCCTGCCAGTGCAGGAAACATCAGAGACGTGGGTTCGATCCCTGGGTCAGGACAATCCCCTGGAAGAGGGCACTGCAATCCACTCTAGTATTCTTGCCTGGAGAACCCCACGGACAGAGGAGCCTGGCGGGCTACAGTCCATAGGGTCGCAGAGTTGGCCATGAGTGAAGCCACTTAGCACGTAGGCACATATGGATGTGTATCAATATTAATACTGTGAAATAGGTATCATCACTCCCATTTATTGAACAAGAACACTGAGGCTCAGAGAGGCAGGTGATTTGCCAAGGTCATTTGGCACTTGGCACATGATGGAACCAGGATTTGAACCCACCAGTGTTTGGCTTTGAAGCCTGTGGTTTTTCACCACGGGTGGGGAGTAGACCTGGCCCTTTAAGGACACAGCTACTGGCTTCGAATTAGGCAGTTAGGGCCGGCTCTCCCCCAGAATCCCATGTATGGAGTGATGGGAACACAGAGACTCACAGAAGAATGTCACGCTCCTGGCTGCCCTTTCGGAGCTGCTGCGGTTCCAGCTGGCCGCACAGTCGTCTCACCCTGGTAGTGTTGGCGGGAAAGTTGAGCGGAATCTCCGCCTGGCTCCTGATGCCTCTCTCTGCGGTGACTGCCTCTTCCAGCCCCCGCTGGGATGGGCTGTCGTGGGGACCTTGAGCTGTCCTTGTAAACAGGGCCTGGGTGCCCGAGTCAGAGTGGCCTGTGGGAGACACGCGCTCAGCCTGTCTTTTTTAATGTGTTGACTCTTCACATCAGGTGGCCAAAGTATTAGAGCTTCAGCTTCAGCATCAGTCCTTCCAGTGAATATTCAGGATTGATATCCTTTAGGATTGACTGGTTTGATCTCCTTGCAGTCCAAGGGACTCTCAAGAATCTTCTCCAACACCACAGTTTGAAAGCATCCATTCTTCGGTGCTCAGCCTCCTTTATGGTCCAACTCTCACATCCATACATGACTACTGGAAAAACCATAGCTTTGACTATATGAGCCTTTGTCGGCAAAGTAATGTCTCTGCTTTTTAATATGCTGTCTAGGTTTGTCATAGCTTTTCTTCCAAGGAGCAAGCATCTTTTAATTTCATGGCTGCAGTCGTTGTCAGCAGTGATTTTGGAGAACAAGAAAATAAAGTCTTCCACTGTTTCCATTGTTTCCCCATCTATATGCCATAAAGTGATGGGACTGGATGCCATGATCTTAGTTTTTTCAGTGTTGAGTGGACATTTGCCCACCTGTGAGTGGATATTTGCATTATTCCAATTTGGGGCTACTTTGAATGAAATTGCTATGGATATTTTTGAGGGTGTGTATTTTGATTACTTGGTCATTTAATACATGTTTATAGTTGGCCCTTGAACTGCATGAGTCCACTTAGATATATATTTCTTTCACTGAATATGAACCAGAATGCTACATGATCCGTGGCTGGTTGAATCTGTAAAGGCAGGACCGTAAATTGGAGGGCTGACTGTAAAGTTAACACATGCACTTGCCACTACACTCTGAGGGTGAGGTGGTGGTGTCAGAGGTTGGTGCCTCTAACCCCCGCCTTTTTCAGCAGTCACCTCTACTTTATCAGAGACTGCCAAAATGTCTTCCTAAGTCGTTATACCATGTGATAGTGCCACCAGTAATTTTCAAGTTCATGTCCTCACCAGCAGTAGGTACTGTCAGTATTTTTCATTTTAGTCATTTTTGTGGATGTGTGTTGGGCTTCCCAGGTGGTGCTAGTGGTAAAGAACCTGCCTGCCAGTGCAGGAAACATCAGAGACGTGGGTTCGATCCCTGGGTCAGGACAATCCCCTGGAAGAGGGCACTGCAATCCACTCTAGTATTCTTGCCTGGAGAACCCCACGGACAGAGGAGCCTGGCGGGCTACAGTCCATAGGGTCGCAGAGTTGGCCATGAGTGAAGCCACTTAGCACGTAGGCACATATGGATGTGTATCAATATTAATACTGTGAAATAGGTATCATCACTCCCATTTATTGAACAAGAACACTGAGGCTCAGAGAGGCAGGTGATTTGCCAAGGTCATTTGGCACTTGGCACATGATGGAACCAGGATTTGAACCCACCAGTGTTTGGCTTTGAAGCCTGTGGTTTTTCACCACGGGTGGGGAGTAGACCTGGCCCTTTAAGGACACAGCTACTGGCTTCGAATTAGGCATTAGGGCCGGCTCTCCCCCAGAATCCCATGTATGGAGTGATGGGAACACAGAGACTCACAGAAGAATGTCGCGCTCCTGGCTGCCCTTTCGGAGCTGCTGCGGTTCCAGCTGGCCGCACAGTCGTCTCACCCTGGTAGTGTTGGCGGGAAAGTTGAGCGGAATCTCCGCCTGGCTCCTGATGCCTCTCTCTGCGGTGACTGCCTCTTCCAGCCCCCGCTGGGATGGGCTGTCGTGGGGACCTTGAGCTGTCCTTGTAAACAGGGCCTGGGTGCCCGAGTCAGAGTGGCCTGTGGGAGACACGCGCTCAGCCTCCCCGGATCCCGGATCCCGTGTCAGCTGGCTGCCTCTGACCTCCGGGACTGTGAGAGCCCCGCTTGGCAGAGCAGAGGGACGGGCAGACTCAGCCATGCAGGCCCGTGAGGGACCCGATGGGAACTGGGTCGGATTTAGTGCCTGCAGCGCCTGGGCCTCCTGCCTGGGGTCCTCTGGACACAGCTTTTTTTTTTTTTTTTTTTAATTGTTTCTAGACAGTTCTCCTGGGCTTCTCACCAGCTCCTCTTAACAAGGCTGTGCTGTCGGCCCCAAGAGAACTGTTAGAGAGCAGGTTACTTTGCTCTCTCCACAGCTAATTGGCCTTCCCAGGTGGCGCTAGTGGTAAATAACCCGCCTGCCAGTGCAGGAGACTTAAGAGACGTGGGTTCGATCCCTGGGTGGGGAAGATCCTCTGGAGGAGGTCACGGCAACCCACTCCAGTATTCTTGCCTGGAGAATCCCATAGACAGAGGAGCCTGTCAGGCTGCAGTCCACAGGGTTGCAGAGTTGGACACGACTGAAGCAACTTAGCCTGCACGCACACACGCATGCACTCTTTACCCAAACACTCATCTGAAATGAAATGATAAAGTGTGAACGGGTGAAGGTCAGGGGCTATATGGGGAGGGAGTAGGAGGTGGGGAGGTGAGACTAATCTTCATTTTCCACATTTTTATTGCCTTGGACCCCTCAGCCTGGGGCACCTGCCCAGGTGCCTACCGAGCACTGCCCCATTGACCAGCTGCAAGAGAGCCCCTCGGCCCTGGGCGTGCATGCGTTTGCATACGGTGTGTGTTTCCCACAAGGTGGAGCAAGCATATCTCTACCCTGATCATCTCTGCCGCTCTCTCCACCATTTGCCTGATTATTCCAGTTGTATCTGGATTCCAGTTTACCTTCACTTTTTGAGGGGAGGGGCTGCGCCGTGTGACATGCAGGATTCCTAGTTCTCTGACCAGGAATCGAACCCACACTGTCCGCAGTGGACGCGTAGTCTTAAACACTGGACCACTGGGCAAGTCCCATACCTTCTCTTTTAAAGAGCCGAGGAGGGGCTCCCCTGGTGGTCCAGTGGTGAAGATGCTGCACTTCCACTGCAGGGGGTGTGGTCCCATTCTTGGTTGGGGAACCGAGATCTCGCATGCCATGCGGTGCTGCCAAAAATAAAGAGCTAATGAGCCACGGCCTTTCCTGCTTGCTGAAAGGCAGCAAGTCAAAGAACGAAGCATGCACGCCTCCAAAAATGAGGGTTAAAAGAGGGGAAGCTTGCAGGCCTCCAGCATCCTCTCCGTAGCCGTCTCCCTCCTGACTTCACAAAGCTGCCAGCTGCCAGGACAGGCTGGGGCCCAGCGGTCAGGGCACGGTCTCCTCCACATCCTGCTCGACTGGTGAGGGGATCCTCTTGTGTTTCACAGAAGCGGCCCCACGGGACCTCTTTCTTTTTTTCCCCCAGATGTCACGGTGACTGTGTTCACTGGGGTTCGTACATGTTGCAGAGGAACCTTCTTTTCGGGGGTGGCCACCTTCCTCTGGGCATGCCTGCAGTACTCTGGGCCCATGGACCTGAAAGAGAAGCACGAGGTAGGCCATGAGGGTTGCCCTCCTGGGGACTGTGTGTGTTTCTGTTGGACTCTCCGACCTGTGTTTGCCTGGGAGGTCCTCGTGAGGGAGCTTGACACTGAAAGTGAGAGGCGGGGTGTGTGGTTCTGGAGTTCGGAGCACGTGATCTGATCCCTTGATGAGGCCATTGACGGCCCGAATGCACAGACTCTGGGAGCTGGGACTCAAGGGCAGAGGGTGGACCAGTGAACGTGGCCGCGTGGAGCCGGTTCCGATCGGGGTTAGGTCCCAGCCAGTCTCCACTCCTCGCCCAGGGCTGTGTAATTTCGCTTGTTTGCTCTCTGCCCCAACCTGCCGAGCCATGTTGAGTATTGTCCGGCACCCTCTCTCTGGTTAGGGAAGAGCTCCCCAGTCAGACTCCAGGCACAGCTGCTGAAGCGGCTGGGGGTGAGCCCCCCGGGCGGTCCAGGCGGCACCCCCAGCCTCCACATACACCATCTTTACGCAGAGGTAGATTTGTCGTCCATCCGAGCACCCCTCTCCTGGGACGAAGATTGCCCTACATCTCTCCTGGACTCCCGTCACACCTTCCTAGCAGGTCCCCCTGTCTCTGACCTCCTGTCTCCACTGGGTGGGCAGGGAAAGCTACCCAAAACGCAGAGTTGACCCTTTTTTGGTTGCTCCTGCTTAAAAGTCATCGTGTCACCTGCCAAAACCTTCACCGTGGGGTCCAGAGTCCTCCACACGCCCATTTCTGCCCGTTGGCCCAGCATCCCACACCTTCCCTGCCTTGGTGTTTGCCACTGATAATTCTTTCTCTGGGGGGTGTGCTGCGCAGCCTCTGAGATCTTAGTTCCCTGGACAGGGATCAGATCTGTGCCCCCTGCTGTGGAAGCGCAGAGACCCAACCACTGGACTGCCAAGGAAGCCCCACCACTGGAAATCCTGAGTGCTTTCGAGTTTGGGTGCTCACCTCGTGTTTAGGCTGTTACTGACCCCCCTCCCCCTCCTGCTGCTGCCAGGCTTCTCTTTCATTCAAGGTCTGGTTTAAGCAGGACCTTCTCCAGATACTTCCTCATCCCTCCGGAGTCCCTTCTTCCAGCACTCACAGCCCCTCCACCATCGTACTTGCCATGCCGTGTTGACACCATCTGTCTGTCCCGCTTTATCTCAGTGTCCCTGGCTCCTAGCATAGAGCCTGGCATGTAGCAGGGACTTAGTAAATATTGATTGACTTGAACTTAACGATAGTGATCTTCCTGCCAAAGAGACCTTGGGAGGTCTGGGGAAGGAGCCGTGGGTCCACACACTGGAACCTGGCTGACTGCTGACATGTTCAGCTCCAGGATTCATGTGCCTCTGGATGGGCTGTGGAGCAGGCTTGTGGACCTGAGCTTAAGGCAAGTGTGTTCAGCCTCCTGCTCACAGAGGCCTCTGGCTGCTGTGCAGGTGTCCATCCTAGCGGGGATTGGCATGCAGGCAAAGCTCCACTTGTCCCACCCCCAGCTGGGGGCAAGGCTGCTGTGTACAGTTGCAAGGGCCATGCACTGCTCAATTCCAAGGAACGCCCTCCCTCCAAAGGTTACGATGTGGTGATGAGGTGGCCTGCCTGGGTGAGGTTGAATGTCCCCAAAATAGAGGACAATAGCTTCCTCTGGTTCCAGCCTGTGGCTGAAACATCCATTACTATTGAATCAGGGAAACAGATTTCTGTGGTCCAGGGGCTGACTTCTCTCTCAAGCCCAGAGAACACTTGGAACCCAAGCTGGATGCCTTTTGTTGGGGTGGGTTTTCCTTCATCCTCCTCTTTTTCTTTCTGGGTAGATGTTCTCCTGATCTGGAAAGCACCATCACCGCCATCATCAATTGTATTCATGAAATGCTCCCTGTGGGTTGGTAGAGCTCTAGGCTCCAGAGGGGATGGATGGCCTTTGGCTTACAGACAGACTAGTGGAGGAGTTTATAGGGTAAGCAGTAATAGATCTGATGACATTTCTACCTGAGGTACCTTGTGAGTTGTGTAAATGTGGGCTTCTAGAGTGGATCCCTGGGGCCTCCAGCGGGAGTGGGTAAGCTGACATGCTGGGAGTTGTTGGTGAGGTTGCCTGTCGTTGCCTGGCAACCGTTTGGGTATTGATCCTTTGCATCTCGCCCCCTCCTCTCTGTGACCTACCCGTCATCAGTGTCCTCGGGAGGCACCCTTCTCCCGTCTCCAGCCCATGGTGGATGTGCCGTTGGCAGTGACGGTCTGGGTCTCTCCTTCCCAGACACAGAAGTTCCCCTTTCACTTGCAGCAGACAATGTTGGAAAGGGGGGACCTGACACCGGAAGGCTGTGCTGGGGCTGTGGAGCTCCTGGGTTAGACCCTATGGGCTGTTGCACAGGAGAGATAGTGCTTGCTTAGTTGGGATTCCCCCAGAGCAGTGTCTTTTTAGAAAGCTAAAGGGGAGTGTGCCCTGGGAGCCAGGGCTGGGGGTCAGGAGTCTCCTGGGCACTTTGCTGAAGCTGCTGCCCGACATCGGAGTGACTGCCTCTGAAGCCGACCCCTCCTGCTCCGTCCTCCTCCAGGAGACTTCCTGCCCTTAACCTCCGGATAGCCCAGGCCCTTCCTTTCCTATCCCCACTCAGCTCTGGGTTTGTCGGGGCCTGAGGTGGCCCCCCATCTCCCCCCACCCCTGGGGAACTGTGCTAGAGAAGGGGGAGGGGAGAAGCTGGCTGTAGAGAAGATGGTGTCGTCTAGGAAGCAGGGCCCCAGAGAGACTATCTCAGGTCCAGCCCCGCTCAGGTTTTGGGCCTGTTAGGAGGTGTTCCTGTCCCAGCCTCAGGGTGGCCTGGAGGGAGGCAGAGAACTCTCCTGTTGGCTCCCAGGGTCTTTTGCCCCCATGTCATCCAGGGGGTCCATTCTGACAGCTTTCTGTGTGTCAAACTTGGAGTCCCGGAGTGATGCCCAGGCCCTGAATGAAGCCCCAGGAGGTCCCCAGCCCCCCTTTTCTTGCGGGGACGAGGCCAGTGTCCTGTCCCAGCAGCACCTGGGCAGGAGTGGACGGCTGCTGGCTGAGCTCTGCACTGGCACTGATGAGTGGCTCTTGGAGGCCCCCCACCTGGTGGGAAGGAGTTTGGCCCCATTGTTGGGCCTCCCAGAGGCTTCCTTTCAGGGGCTCTTCCCTCTCCCTCTCCTGGAAGTCAGTGCTCCGGTTTTTCGCTTGTCAGTCCTCTCCCCTCCTCTAGGATGTGCTGCTATTAATAACTCTCAAGTCCCCCCTCCCTTCCTTCCTGCAGCTCTAACAGAGGAGAGGGCTGCGGTTGGCATGGCTCCATGCTGGAGTGTCAGGAATCCAGGGGACTCCCTAAGTGGGGCCCCTCACCTCACCCAGTGACATGGGGCCGCAGGAAAGGGATTGGGGCGGTGAGAGGCCAGGTCCTCCTCTATGCGGGCAGCTGCCCTACAGCAGCCATTTCCTGCCCAGCCTCTCCTCCGGTGGGTGCCTCCCGAGCCCTGGGCTCCCTGCGGTACCTCCCTGCTGAATGGGCTAGCCCCCGACATCTGGCAGAGCCCCTGCTGGCTCCCCCCTTTCCCTGCTCCCTCCTCCCCGCCCTCCAGCACCGGCAGCCGGCCTCCGCCTCCGCCTCCTCCCTCCCTCGATCTGCAGCGTGACTGGGAACAGGCTGAATTAATCAGCAGATTGAAGCTCTACTCTGCTGCTGCCGCTGCCGCTGCACGGGCTCCTCCTCGCTCACACGGGCTCCAGCCCTCTCCCCTGTTCTCCCCTGCCCTCCCTCAACCTCTCCGTTTCCCGTCTCCTTCTCACCCTCCCCGGGGCGGTGTTGGCAGCCCGGTAGCTGACTCGCTTGTGGCCCAGGCGCTGCCTCATGCTCTTTAAGCGGGCAGAGCTGTGGACGGCCCCGCAGGGCAAAGGCGGCAAAGTGAGTATGCCGGCTGGGCTTGACAGCCCCGTCCCGCCCGCCCAGCTTCCCCGCTTTGTGTTAGAGGCTTTGGGCTAACGGTGGGGTCGAAGGTGGAGGCTGGACCTGCATTAGAGGGAGCGAGGACCGTGGAAGGAGCCTGGGAGTGGGAACCATGAAGCCAGAGTGTGGAGCCGCCCACCCAGCCCCTGAGTCACCCACAGTCACCCAGAGCGGGACGGAGCCCACGTTTCCTGTGGGGCACCCTCTCACAGCATGCTGGGACCCCACATACAAGGCTTGGATGCCAGCCTGTCCTCGGGGCCCTGGAGGAGGTGTCTCTCGCTGGACCACATGGGTCTTGAGACAGGAGCCACCAGGGCTGGGAGGGGGAAAGGGTTTCTTCCTGGGTCTTGTCCACAGGAGGTGAGGAAGAAAATGGGCGAAAGTGCCTGGTCCATATGAGGAAGAGGAGGAAGGGCCCCTGCTTAAGGTTTTGAGTTGCTTATCGGTGAGGTTGAGTCGGGTCTGTCTGGCCCAGCTCAGATGAGGTTCGTGGTGATGCTTGTTGTATGTCCTGGAGGACAGTGGCCTAATCTCTGCTCCGGGGATTCCAACATCGTGGAGTCCAGCTTTGGGTCCCCTGCCCGCTGCACCGGCCATGAAGGCCGTGACCCAGGGGACCTGGCAGAGGGTCAGCTGGTTCTGATTAGTGGTTTTGTGCTATGGCCGAGGCCAGTTCATCATCGGTCCACCTGAGCCTAGGGGACCTTGAGTCCACTTTTTCCCGAAACAGGTGTAACAGGAAGGAAGACGGCTGCTTTGCTGAGGGAGCCTCAGGTGCTTCTGGGCCACCGGAGAAGCTTGACACAGGGCCGCCCAGGTGTACTGGCTCTTGAAGCCTCATTAGACTGACCCAGATGCTTAGCTCTGGGCCCTGGGGAGCGGATTCGGTTCTGGAGCAGGTTCCTTGCGGTTCTGGTTGGACCAGACAAAGAACTGTCACCACGTCCTGCTGCCTGAATCCCAGGCCTGACCCGTGTCCTCCTTTGGTGATGAGACGAGAGGGAGTGAGGGGTGTGTTGGCAGCCCTCCTGAGCCCGCCCCTGCTGGGGCCTTGGGAGTGGAGGCCGAGCAGCTCAGGGAGTGGCACGTGGTTGCTTCCCCAGTGTCGGGGAAGAAGCAGGGTCGCCCCTCCACTCTGGCTTGGAGACCTGGCTGCTCACCCCCGGTGCCTCCTGGAGGTTCCTGGGGCCAGGGAGAGGAGCGTCTAAGCATCCCTCTGGTTCAAGTTCTCCTCTTGGTCTTGGTGGACGGAGAGGAGCAGACCTTAGATGGAGTGCGTGTGACCCGGGTTCTTATCTCTCACACCAGCCCCAGCCTTGCACCAAACCCGCTGTGGGTGCCCAGCCTCACTCGATGCTTTTGAGAAGAGCTGCCGTGAGCCTTTTCTTTGACCAATTTTCTCCGCTTCATTTCTCACACCTTGTGGGTGGAAAGCCTCAGGAAAAGCAGAGAAGCAGTGGTTTTCCCCACACTCGGATTCTCCTGCTGCAGAGGGGGTTGTCATCCTGCCTGTGTGCAGCCCCAGCAGTTGGATTTGCTGCCGTGGAGGGTCGACTGCAGGGCGGTGTTGGGCCCTGGGGCCTCTGTGCGGGCAGGCGCTTTCCTCAGGAGGCATATAATTACAGTGGCTCATTTTCCCTCTGCTGTATTGCCTTTAATCGTCAGTCTGGAGTGGGTGCTCCAGACCAGACACAACATGCGGGGGGCTGACTCATGGGGGCTCCGTGCTCACCTCCCGCTGCCCAGGGAGCTTCTGCTGCCCTCTGGCCCCTTTTCCTACCCCTGGAGGGGAGCAGACTGCAGGTTCCAAGAACCTGGAGGCAGAGAAGGAGCTAAACGATCACTTGGTTGGGGGCTCAGGGGGTTTGGGGTGCCTAAAATAAGGCAGCGGGTACAGGCCAGCCGCAGGGCAGGTGGAGGGCAGTTGCCGAGTGTCCACGGTCTAAAGGCCCGGCCAGAGGAAGGCTGTGCCCCAGCTGCTCCCTTAGCCTTCCTGAGCCTGGCATCCATTCCGCCCCAAGCAGCTCTTCGGGTGACTCCGCAGCCCCATGGGCTTTGTCAGCCCTTGCTTTCTCCTGCCCTTTGGCGCGCAGCCTGTCCACCTCTGCCAGCCAGCCCTCCCCTGCCCGCAGGAGGTGTACGCACTTTAGTTTCTGGAGACCTGGCCCAGGCAAGTCCACCCGGGAACTTGCGCTCCCTGCTGGGAAGGGAGCTCGGAGGCTGAGCCCAGGGGGGACAGGGTAGGGGGAGGACAGGCAGGCCTCCCAGACTCTCTTCTTCCGGGTTTTCTGGGGATGAGAGGGGCAGGCATCCCCCTCTGGGGCCAGCCTCTTGGCCCTGGACAGGCCCCTGGTCACCTTTTGCTTTTTTCTTCCTCCTTCCTGCCCCTGGAGGCTTTCTTCCCTCCAGCCCGGAGCCTAGGCAGAGGTGCTGGCCTTACCTGGCACTCCTTTGTTCTGGACCATGGGCTCTTGGCCGATCCCTGCCAGAGGGAGGTGTTTACCCTTAAGGGAGTGCCAGCTCCCTGACTGGAGGCCCATTTCTTCCTGAGCTGAAATAGCCATTTCTTCCCTCTTGGAAGAGGCAGCTCTCATCTCATAATCCCCCAGAACCTCTGTGGAGAGCAAGGATGGAGGAGGATTCAAGCAAAGGAGCTGGGAGGTCTTTGGGTGGGACCCACTCTGGGCCCGTCCTCAACCCTCAGACTGAGAGAGCTGGCAACAGGCCCGCGGTGCCCGGTCTGCAGCCAGGGGATGCCACCCCAGGCCATCAACCCCTAGTGGTAGAGATGTGTATCTGGTGAGGGGCTAGGCTGCCATGGAGTGGAGGGAATATGGAGACCCGCAGGGAGGAGGAAATCCAGAAACATTAGTGGACAAAGTCAGGGCAGGACCTCGAGGGTAGGAGCAGAGAGGCAGGGCTGTGAACTCGGGTAGCCGGGGCCCCACTGGCTTAGTGACGCTTGGCCGTGACCCAGTGGATAAACCCAGACCCTTTCTTGGCGCCCCACGGCTAGGCCTTCCCTCTCCTTGCTCAGAACTTTGCCTGGTGAAAGCCCACGTTGGTGCTCTTCAGGTTGCCCTGGGAAAGACTGACTGCTCCCCTAGGCCCTGTCTTTCCTGGGGGCCTTCTTTTCCCCTGGACCCCCAGCTGGGGATCTGTGCCTCAGATCCACCCAGGGTGGGCCTCACCTCCAGAAGTGTTGATGGTAGGTCTGGAGTGGGGACCTGGACTTGCACATTTGTAAAAGCTCCAGCATTTCTGCCATAGGTCCTGGGTTGGGCTTCCCAGGTGGCACTAATGGTAAAGAACCTACCTGCCAACGCAGGAGATGCAAGAGATGCAGGTTCTATCCTTGCTTCGGGAAGATCCCCAGGAATAGGAAATGGCAACCCACTCCAGTGTTCTTTGCTGGAGAATCCCATGGACAGAGGAGCCCAGCGGGCTGCAGTCCATCGGGTCACAGAGTCAGACACGACTGAGTGGCTGGACACTTGACAGCGCTGATTAAGGTGTCCTTGAGACCAGTGAAGCTCCATGTACGTTCATTCATTCATTCATTCATTCAGCAAGTATTGATTGAGCCGCTGCCGTGTGCTGGTGGGAGAGCATAGCCATGGAAGAATTTACCACCTGTTTCCGAGGAACTGGCTGGCTGGCTGGTGGCAGGGCCAGACAAGTAACCTATGATGACAGTGCTCTGCAGTGCTGCCTGTGAGCCAGGTTGCCCTGGGGTGCCGTTGGAATACAAGCCTCCCCCAGTATGTGCAGCCCTGGGTTTTGGGAAAACTTCCCAGAGCGGGTGGTGTTTGAGCCGAGTCTCAGAGAAGTAAGAGTTGTCTGGGGCAGGGAGTGTGTTCTTGGCTAGGAAAATACAGGAAGATGCTGGCATATGAGCTCACGGAGCTGGTCGTGTGGCAGGAACAGCAGGAGAAGAGGCTGGAGAAGATCCCAGACCATGCTCAGGAGTCTGGGCTGGATTTTAAAGGGAAACAGGGTCAGTTGATCAGATGCATGCTCCCTGGCTGGGATAGAAGGTAGGGACTGGGAGGTGGGAAGGGGAGGCAGGGGTTGAGGGGAGGGGCTGAAATGCCTGGGTGAGGGTAACTTGCAGGAGGGCTGCTGGCTCTGGTGGGGAGAGCTGGGCAGTTTCGGGGTTTTGCACATGTCGACTCACAGATACCTATGAAAGAGCTGTGGATAGTCAGAAACGGATCAGAATTTAGGACAGAGGTCAGGCTAGAGGTCAGATTTAGGCGTTGGAAGCTTATTACTGGCAGGCGAATCCCTGTGGCTGATGTTGCCCTGGAAATGTTCACAGTGTTGTGGACATGTCATAGGAGGGACTGCGGGGTAGGTGGACAGGACAGAGGAGGCGAGAAGCCCAGGAGAGGGGGTCTCGATGGCAGGGGTCAGGCTGTGGGGTTACAGAGGAAAGTGTGCCACCAGCCACCCTGTCCGTGCCTCGTTCCACCCACCCTCTGCGAGCGGGAGCACGGGGTGTGGTCAGTACAGGCCCTTTCCTGGAAGCAGCCTGGGAGCAACCTTGCTCTGAGCTGGCCTTCTTCCTGCCATCAGTGTTACAGTAGCTTCCCTTTAATGAACTGGTGGTAGCAGAAGCTGGTGGGGTTTTTCTTCTTCACGGTTTTACTAAGGAGAACTTTAAGCTAGTACCTCTAGGTTAGTTCTCTTCTCCCCACTTAGAAAGCGAAAGTGTGCCTCGTTCCACCCACCCTCTGCGAGCGGGAGCACGGGGTGTGGTCAGTACAGGCCCTTTCCTGGAAGCAGCCTGGGAGCAACCTTGCTCTGAGCTGGCCTTCTTCCTGCCATCAGTGTTACAGTAGCTTCCCTTTAATGAACTGGTGGTAGCAGAAGCTGGTGGGGTTTTTCTTCTTCACGGTTTTACTAAGGAGAACTTTAAGCTAGTACCTCTAGGTTAGTTCTCTTCTCCCCACTTAGAAAGCGAAAGTTGCTCTTTGCGACCCCATGGACTATTCAGTCCATGGACTTCTCCAGTCGAGAATACCAGAGTGGGTAGCCTTTCCCTTCTCCAGGGGGTCTTCCCGACCCAGGGATCGAACCCAGGTCTCCTGCACTGCAGGCGAATTCTTTACCGGCTGAGCCACCAGGGAAGCCCCTCACACTTAAACAATCCACATTTTCCAGCCAGAGAACTGGGAAAGATGGCCGCAGTGCAGTAAGGGGAGCTGGGCGGTGAGCACGGCCCAGGTGGTGCTGGGCTGCTGATGGCGGTGGGTTGAGAGTTGAGTGAAAGGAGAGTTAGCAGATGCTGAGCCTGGAAAGGTGTGTTTCTGGCCCTGTTTTAGTTGACTTTTTGGCTGCGCCAGGTGGCTTGCTGGATCTTAGTTCCCTGACCAGGGGTCAAACCTGTGCCGTCTGCCTTGGGAGCTTGGTGTCCTGACCTCTGGACTATCGGGGAAGTCCCTCTAGTTGTGTGTTAAACTGGGCTTTGAAAGAGCAGGGGACTGTGTACCTGTACATCTTTTAGCTCCGAGGGGAACATGCTCAGGACCCCTACCGCTTTCCAGGGGCTAGTGAAGGAGAGGGAGGGCTAGTGAAGGGGAGGGAGGGTGAGGCCTTGGGAGGAGGGAGGAAGTTTCTGGGGAGGCGGGAGGGGAGGGGGCCTGGGCCTCCCGTGGGATGCTGAGCGCTACCCCCTCTCCCCTCTAGGGCGAGCCGCCCTTGGCCCTGGGCCTGTCCACCTTTTGGCTGCGCCAGGTGGCTTGCTGGATCTTAGTTCCCTGACCAGGGGTCAAACCTGTGCCGTCTGCCTTGGGAGCTTGGTGTCCTGACCTCTGGACTATCGGGGAAGTCCTCTAGTTGTGTGTTAAACTGGGCTTTGAAAGAGCAGGGGACTGTGTACCTGTACATCTTTTAGCTCCGAGGGGAACATGCTCAGGACCCCTACCGCTTTCCAGGGGCTAGTGAAGGAGAGGGAGGGCTAGTGAAGGGGAGGGAGGGTGAGGCCTTGGGAGGAGGGAGGAAGTTTCTGGGGAGGCGGGAGGGGAGGGGGCCTGGGCCTCCCATGGGATGCTGAGCGCTACCCCCTCTCCCCTCTAGGGCGAGCCGCCCTTGGCCCTGGGCCTGTCCACCCGGAAGGCCCTCAGCATTCTGAAGGAACAGCTAGAGGCAGTGCTGGACGGACACCTGAAGGAGCGGAAGAAATGTCTCACGTGGAAGGTGACGCGTCCTCCCGGGAGCCCAGAGCCTAGCTGGTGTCCTGGTCCGTGCGCGTGTGGGAAAAGAATTTCCAGACATGAGACAGAATGGGAGGAGAAAGTTTTTTAGAGTGGGAGATGCTGTTAGCACAGCAGGCCGGCTCGAGGGAGAGCTGAACCCTTTCAAAGGCTGGCAGCCAATTTTTATAGCCTCAAGACAGAAAATTCCTACTGGAATGATGGCAGTAAGTGATGGGATGCCATAGGGCTGATAATAGGGTGGGTATCTGACCTAATACGGGGTCAGGGGACTGGCCGGTTTAGATCCGGAGGCTCATGGCAACAGTTGCTATGGGGCTTGGTCAGTTCCAGAGATTTTCATCCTGTGACCCTGGTCCAGGGCTCCACACCCGTGGCTGTGGTATAGGCTCCACAGTTTGGGATGGCAGAAAAGCTTGGGAGGCCCACTCTCAGGACTGGGACTTACCCTGTCCTCCTGGGCAGCAGGACCCAACCAAGGCATCCCTAAAAATCAAAGGAGTCAGGGTTCCTTTCAGAGGGACGTCCTGACCCCCAGCTGGGACTGAAGCAAGATGATGGAGGCAGCCACAGGGCAGGATTTGCTGCTCGCTTGCTGCGGGGGCCAGCCGGCAGGCAGGTACACAGCCCACAGCCCTGGGGGTAGTGGGGGTGGGGGCCTTCTTCCCACCTCTCGCAGCACAGGGGCTGGGCTTGTCTGTCCCCCTTACCCACCCGGGGAGACAGGGAACTGCGCCCCGCAGTCGGAGCCTGGGTCAAGTGGGAATCTGCTTGGCCAGCTGCTGTCAGAAGCAGAAGGGAGTGGGGAGGGCGGTGTGGGGCCCTGGGTTGGCTGGGCTGCAGAGCACCCCCGCCCCCCGCTGGCCAGGACCCCCAGGACACCCTCCCCTCTCACTGCCAGCCGCGGGGTGGAGCTGGTGAATGCCTCGGCGCTCTTCCTCCTGCTGCTCCTCAACCTCGTCCTCATTGGGCGGCAAGATCGGCTGAAGTGTCGGGAGGTAGAACGGAGACTGCGGGGTGTCATTGACCAAATCCAAGGTGAGGCCAGGCTGGGCGCAGACCTGCAGAGGGGTCGGTGTTAGAATGAGGGGCGTGAGTTGATGCAGGCCTTCTGGGGAAGTGAGGAAAACAGACCCGGATCCTGAGGTGCGTGCTGGATCCGGCCGGTGTGTGCGGAGCTCTGGGTGAGGCTGTGTCCCACTTTCCACCTTCATCAGATGCCCTCAGGGACGGCAAGGAGGTCAAGTGGCCAGATGCTATGTATCCAGACCTCCACATGCCATTCGCACCATCCTGGTCTCTGCACTGGGCCTATAGAGATGGACATCTCGTCAACCTGCCGGTTAGCCTGCTGGTGGAAGGAGACATCATAGCTCTGAGGCCGGGCCAGGAATCCTTTGCTTCCCTGCGGGGCATCAAGGTAGCTGGGGGCTCCTCTCCTTCCCTGGAAATTCTGTGGGAACGTCTACCAGCAGTGGTGGGAGGGTCCCGGGGCTTAATCCTGACGCTTGCTGCCCAGCTCACGGGTTTCCTGGCAAGCGCTCTAGGAAAAAAACGGAGAAAACCTGGAACATCTTTCTCTTCATCATGTTCTTCCTTCCCTGTGATCCTCAAGTTGCTAGGAAAACCGTCCCCCAGGCTCTCCCCACCCCACCCCAGGTGACTCCTTGCTCACTGATGATTCTTAACCTGGTGAGATGTCTCTGCATCGCTGGAATGGTCAAGGAAGAGTGGCTTCCCTGGAGTCCACTGATTACCCTCCCCCTGCTCCCTTTCATCTCTGGCAGGACGACGAGCACATCGTCTTGGAGCCGGGAGACCTGTTCCCTCCTTTCTCGCCGCCCCCATCCCCCCGGGGAGAAGTGAAGAAAGGGCCGCAGAACCCCCAGCAGCACCGGCTCTTCCGTGTCCTCGAGACCCCCGTGATCGACAACATCAGGTGGGGGTGCTGTGCTGTCCCCTCACCTCTGCCCCCAGAGCCTCCCTCTGTGAGCTGTGAGCCGGCGATGGCGACAGGAAGGAGCCTGGTTCGTACCCAGGCCCCTTAGAGCAGGCATCTGCGGGGCCCTCGCTTTAGCTTCTTGTGAGGATTCTTTTTTCCCCAGTTTGTTTGTTTGGCTGTGTCAGGTCTTAGTTGTGGCTTGCAGTCCCAGTAGATGCAACACGTGGATTTAGTTTCTCCGCGGCATGTGGGGTCTTAGCTCCCCATCCAGGGATCGAACCCATGTCCTCTGCACTGCAGGGTGGATTGTTAAGAAAGTCCCTTCCGTGAGAATTCTTTGACTGGATGATTGACCCCCTCTCAGTCTGGACTCTGAAGGGATAGCTTCAGAGGTGGCCATGGGGCACAGTGGCCAGGAGGCCATTCTCCCAGGGCCAGGGCCTGGGAAGGAGGCAGGGAGCTGCAGGACCCACGGCTCGCCCGAGTGCAGGACCATCTCTTTCTGCAGGTGGTGCCTGGACATGGCCCTGTCCCGCCCGGTGACCGCTCTGGACAACGAGAGGTTCACGGTGCAGTCAGTGATGCTGCGCTACGCGGTGCCCGTGGTCCTGGTGTGTGCGGCCAGGCTGTGGCGGAGGCAGCGGGGGGCCGGGGTCTGGGGGTCCCTGGGAGCCAGACTCAGGCAAGCCTGTGAGCAAAGACAGGAGGGTCCAGGTGTGAGCTGGCCAGTCCTGGGGGTGGGGGAGTGTGAGTGGGCAAAAGGTGGGCGCCTGAGAGCCTGGGTCCCCCCTGGGGGGAGGCATTAAGGCAGCATCTCTCCTGTCCCCAACAGGCCAGCTTCCTCATCACCAACGCCCTACGCTTCATGCTAAAAGCCCCGGGCGTCACCACCTGGCAGTATACTCTCTTCCAGCTGCAGGTAAGACCGTCCTCTCTTCTCTTTCCCCAGAGACTGGGTCCCCTCGTGGTGCCCTGACTGCCCCTCCCACCCCCAGCCCAGGGGTCTCCCAGACTTCTGCTTCGGAGCGCCTGCTTTCCTTGCCCGCTTCCCTCCCGCTGCCCCCAGCGGTCCCTGTTACTCGAGAGGGCCCCAGGAGCCTCAGCGGAGCTCGCTCTTTCCCAGGTGAATGGCGTCCTGCCCATCCTCCCCCTGCTCTTCCCGGTCTCTGGGTCCTGGCAACCGCCTGTGGAGAAGCCCGCGTCCTGGCCCAGATGAGCAAGGCCTCCCCCAGCTCCCTGGTCAGTTGTTCCTAAACCTCGGGGAGGGGGTGTAGGACAGTGCAGAAAGAGCCAAGAAAGGAACCGAAAGACAGAGTGGGCTGTGCCCCCAGCAAAGAGGGCGGAAGTGCGGCCCAGCACACGGCCTGCCCGGGGCAGCTCTCTGAGGGCTCTGCCTCTGTAGCCAGCAGGGTCTCCAGACCAGGCCCTGGGGACAGCCAGGCGTCCAGGTACCCTTGCTGTCAGCAGACGGGGTTCTGGGGCTGCCTGGTGCCCTTCACCGAGAGGTGCGAGACTCCCACCTCCCGGCTCTGAGGCCTGCGGGACGGTGGCAGTTTCCTCCCCAAGTCTCATGCCCTCTTCTCTGTGCAGTTGGCCAAGTTCTCGGAGGACACGCTCAGCAGCTATACGGAAGCCGTGTCCTCTCAGGTACCCTCGCCCGGATGGATGCTGGCCCTGTACCCCCAGCCAGCCCCCCCAGGCCCCTTCTGGAGCCCCCGGGTGCCCCTGCATTATGGCCTGAGCCTCTCTCTCAGAGCCCCTCTGGCCCCCCGTCCCATGTGGATAACGTGTCACTGCTGGGGGGCACACACTCCCCCCAGACCGTTTCCTCTCGGTCCCAAGGCCATCTCCAGGGGAATGTGGCCGAGCGCCTTGTCTCTGCCCCAGGAGATGCTGCGCTGCATTTGGGGTCACTTCCTGCGGGTGATCCAGGGGACGTCGCCCACACTGAGCCACAGCTCCAGCCTGCTGCACAGCCTCGGCTCCGTCACGGTAAGGGCAGCCCCAAGGGAGGACCCCGCCTCAGCAGGCGGCTCTCCAGAGTGCCCTAGCAGCCTGGGGAACGCTGCACCCCCTTCCCGGTCGCCATCTCCCCCTGCAGGTCCTGTGCTGTGTGGACAAACAGGGGATCCTGTCGTGGCCCAACCCCAGCCCAGAGACCGTGCTGTTCTTCAGTGGGAAGGTGGGCCCCCGCACAGCAGCCACGAGGACCTCACGGACGACCTGTCCACCCGCTCCTTCTGCCATCCGGAGGTGGAGGAGGAGGTGTGGCCTGGGCAGGGCTGGCGGCCTCGGGGAGCGGAGGGGGCGAGGCGGGAGGAGGAGGAGGGCTTAGGCCCCCGGGAGCCCGTAATGGCCCAGCCTCCTGGCCCGAGGTGACATCAGGAGTGGGATCCAAGGCCTGTGCTCCTTGTTCTCCTCAGCCCCACGAATGCGATGCCCTTCTGGCTGGCTCCCTGAACGTCCCCCTGCACCTTTCCAATGAGCAGGAACGTGGCGGCAACTGGCCAGGCGACGGTCCCAAGGCACCCGAGCCCCACCCTCACCACCGGGCACACAGTCGCAGCAAACACCTGTCTGGCTCCAGCGTGAGCTTCAGCAGGGACACCGAGGGCGGCGAAGACGACAACCCCGGCAAGGTGAGGAGGTTCCAGGGAGCGGCCACCTCATCCGTCTGGGGCACCCTGGCCTCTTCTGCTGGGGGCGCTGCAGAGGTGCCGCCCAGCCTGGTGCAGGTGGAGCCCAGGGCTCAGACATCCTGGTCCCTGTTCTCAGCTCCGGAGGCCTTGTGCCTGGTTCTCCCGCAGAGTAGGCCCCTCCCCCTTTTCCAGCTTTGGTCAATGGTGATAATTAGTTGGGGCAAGACCCTTCCTTCTGATCGCAGCCTTCAAGAGACAGAAAGCCAGTAGATGCCTCCAAAGGTATTCCCCTGGCTGAGAGAGAGGCTTCGCATTTCTTGCCCAGTCTTGACAGCCTCCTCTGAGCTGGTGACAGTGTTGCTGGGCACGGATTCTAGAAGCCCCCAGAGCCAGGAAGGGTGCAGAGGGGTGTGGGGAGGGCCGGGAGAGCATAAGCATGAGCGTGCCCTGCTGGAAGGGGGTGCCTTCTCTCGGGGGCGCTGCCTGTGCCACCCCCACAACTTCAGTCTAAGCTCCCCCCTTCCCCTCCTCCTGTCCTCCAGACCCAGCACGGGCCGGAGGGCGAGCCCGCGAAGCCGAGGACTTCGTGTGTGACTACCACCTGGAGGTGCTCAGCCTGTCCCAGGACCAGCAGAACCCCTCCTGCATCCAGTTCGATGACTCCAACTGGCAGCTGCACCTCACCTCGCTCAAGCCGCTGGGCCTCAACGTGCTGCTGAACCTGTGTGATGCCAGCGCCACCGAGCGGCTCTGCCGGTTCTCAGACCACCTGTGCAACGTGGCCCTGCAGGAGAGCCGCAGCGCCGTGCTGCCTGTGCGCGTGCCCTGGGGCCTCTGCGAGCTCGCCCGCCTCATCGGTATGCAGCCTGGCGACTCTTCCAGGGACTGGGCCACCGGGGCCAGGTGTGGCCTCAGCCCCTTTATCTGTTCATCTATGTATTCATTTATTTACCCATCCATGCATTTATTTATTTGTGGCTGTGCCATGTGGCTTGTGGGATTTTAATTCCCCAACCAGGGGTTGAACCTGTGCCCTCAGCAATGAGACCCCAGAGTCTAAGCACTGGACCTCCAGGGAATTCCCTGATTAGCGTCTTTAACCAGGCGCCGCCGCTTGACAGCACTCCCTTATCTGGGAAGAGAACTGCCCTGTGGGATGGACAGACAAAGGGGAGCAGCCTGGCCTGAGTGGGGTTCTCTCCCCCCCAGGATGGGAGGGAGGTGTGTGGGATGGGGATCCCCCCCAGAGGCCCCAGCTCCAAACACACCGGGGCCAGATGTGGCCCCAGTCAAGAGCACCAGCATCCCTTTGAGCTTCCAATCAGCCCCTTTAACTGCATGCTGTCTGTTTGTTCATCCATCCACCCATCCCACAGGCTTCACTCCTGGGGCCAAGGAGCTCTTCACGCAGGGGAACCACCTCGCACTCTACCGTCTCCCCAGTGCTGAGACCATGAAGGAGACCTCGCTGGGGAGGCTGTCCTGCGTCACCAAGCGGCGGCCCCCACTCAGCCACATGATCAGCCTCTTCATCAAGGACACCACCACCAGTGAGCCTCCCGGGAGTGTGGTGGAGTGGGGCTCTTTTCAGGGTGTCTTCTCTCTAGGGAGCATTAGCTCCTCCCCGAGACCTCACACGTGGCAGAGACGGGCTTTGGGGATGGGGGCTGGGATGGTGGACGCTGCAGGTCGTGGGGCTGTCTGGAGGACCAGCGGCCTCGAGTCCATGTCACGCACTCAGTGGCCCGGCTGATAGGTTTGTTGCCATGATGCCTGGGGGATTCCCACGGCCCGTCCCCCACTCAGGGGCTCCTTTTAGCATCCTTCTCAGGGCTGGCGATGTGTCCTCAGAGGTCAGCGGGAGGGGCGGTGGCTTGGGCCACTCAGGGCTTGGTCCTCCACTGCCCTCAGGCACAGAGCAGATGCTATCCCACGGCACGGCTGACGTGGTCTTGGAGGCCTGCACAGACTTCTGGGATGGAGCTGACATCTACCCTCTTTCGGGTTCTGACAGGTAGGTGAGGAGGCATGTGGCCGGTGGTGAGAACCATCGGCTCTGGCTGGGTACCCAGAGGTCGGACACCCTGGGACCACTCGCTTCACTTCCGCCCTCTTCCCCGGCAGAAAGAAAGTGCTGGATTTCTACCAGCGAGCCTGTCTGTCTGGTTACTGCTCTGCCTTCGCCTACAAGCCCATGAGCTGCGCCCTGTCCTCCCAGCTCAACGGCAAGTGCATCGAGCTGGTGCAGGCACCCGGCCAGAGCAGCATCTTCACCACGTGCGAGCTGCCCAGCACCATTCCCATCAAGCTGAGCGCCCGCCGCGGCAGCTGGAGCTCAGACGGTACCGTGGACCCCGTCCCCAGGGGCCAGGGGCCGGGAGAGCTTGTGGGGGCCTAGATGAGAGCCTAGCAGGGGGGACAGCGGGCAGCGCTGGACCTGGAACGCCTTGGTGCTCCGTCTGGTGATGTGGGCAGGTTCCTCAGCGTCAGCTGTGCCCTGCTCACGGTTCGTGGTGCTGCTCCAGACATGGAAAAGCGCCTTCTCTGATGGCTAGAAAGCAGTGGTGTGTATAGAGCCTTAGTCTGATTGGAATCAGACAAAAGACCTGCTTGCAAACACTGCTACAACAGAGGGATTCAGAGCTCCCTGCACCCCTCCCCACTCCGTCAGACACACAGCCTTCCGGGGGCTTGTGACCCAAGAGCCCGTGAACTGAAGCCAAGGCTGAGGGTGGGGCCTGCCTCCTGGCCCGGGACCAGGGATGGTCACCTGACTGATGAGTACCTTTCCTTGTCTCTCCCCAACCATCCTCGTCCGCCCCCGTGTCTGTCGGCTCCTTTCCTGTCTTGGTTGTACATGTGTGTGGTCCCCTGGGGCCCGTGTGCTCATTGATCTGGGCGTGGCGCCCACGTGTGTGGCTCCGGGCTGCCTCCTGGAACCCGCCGGCTCCTGGGTGTCCTGGCTGGGCGCTGTGCCTGGTGCCTCCTGAAGAAGGGATCGGGGAGGTGCTGGAGAAGGAAGACTGCATGCAGGCCCTGAGCGGCCAGATCTTCATGGGCATGGTGTCCTCCCAGTACCAGGCCCGCCTGGACATCGTGCGCTCATCGACGGGCTGGTCAACGCCTGCATCCGCTTCGTCTACTTCTCGTTGGAGGATGAGCTCAAAAGCAAGGTTGGCGAGCCACTGACCCTTCTGCTCCCGCTGCTCCTTTCCCCACGGCCTCTGGGGCCCCTCTGGTCATCGCATCTGCCTGATGCAGGTGTTTGCAGAGAAGATGGGCCTGGAGACAGGCTGGAATTGCCACATCTCCCTCACGCCCAACGGTGACATGCCCGGCTCCGAGATCCCCCCCTCCAGCCCCAGCCATGCTGGCTCCCTGCATGACGACCTGAACCAGGGTGAGGGCAGAGGTTTGCTGTGAACACGAGGTGGGTGTGGGCTGTCCCCCTTCCTTGGAGCTACAGCTAGAAAGAACCTCCCGGGATCCCTCCTAGGAACCTGGCTCTGATCCCCTGCAGTAGCTACAGTCTACAGGGTGGGGGGAGAGGAGAGCTTGAGAAGGAAGTTTGTGCCATCTTCAGGGCTAGGAAAGGCCCCCAGAAGGCTGGCCCCATGGTGAGGGACAGGCTTTTGTCCCTACAGTGTCCCGAGACGATGTGGAAGGACTCCTTCTAATGGAGGAGGAGGGTCACTCGGACCTCATTAGCTTCCAGCCCACAGACAGCGACCTCCCCAGCTTCCTGGAAGACTGCAACCGGGTACTACTGTGCCCCTGGAGCCTTGGGGTTGGCAACGGGGCTGGTCGAGGGCAGGAGAGCCAGCGAGGGAGGAGGGGCCTTGAGGCCACATGCATCTCTGCTCCCTGCAGGCCAAGCTGCCCCGGGGCATCCACCAGGTGCGGCCTCACCTGCAGAACATCGACAACGTGCCCCTGCTGGTGCCCCTCTTCACCGACTGCACCCCCGAGAGTGAGTGCTGTGACTGGGCGCTCGTCCAGCCCAGCCCCGGGTGGAGCACTGCCAGCCCCTGGCACCCCACAGGCTCCGGAGGGGTGTTGGTTTCCCATGCGGGGAGCAGAGGAAGCTGGGCTGGGAGGAGCCGGGGAGTCTCGAGGGCAGGAGCCAGCGTAGCCCATTCTAGGGACTCAGAAGTGACAGTGCTCGTATGATGTTCATGACATTGGGGGTAGAATGGCTCCAAACAGGGGCCTGATTTCTATCGTCTGCTGCCCTGGCCTGTGCGTCTCTGCCCAGCACCCCACGTGGGCCTCCATCTGCCTGACCCTTGTGCCCCCGACTCTGCCCCCTCAGCCATGTGTGAGATGATCAAGATCATGCAGGAGTACGGGGAGGTGACCTGCTGCCTGGGCAGCTCCGCCAACCTGCGGAACAGCTGCCTCTTCCTCCAGAGCGACGTCAGGTCAGCGTGACAGCCCAGAGCCAGGACTCCCCACGACCGGCCTGCACCTGGCGGGGAGAGGAGGAAGCAGGGGGCTGGCTCCGTCCCCTGGGAGATGGATGGGGTCTTGGTGGACCCCAGCTGATTGGCACGCTTTCCCCTTCCCACGCTGAGCAGCATTGCCCTGGATCCCCTGTACCCATCCCGCTGCTCCTGGGAGACCTTCGGCTACGCCACCAGCACCAGCATGGCCCAGGCCTCGGATGGCCTTTCCCCACTGCAGCTCTCAGGGCAGCTCAACAGCCTGCCCTGCTCGCTGACCTTCCGCCAGGAGGAAACCATCAGCATCATCCGGCTCATCGAGCAGGTGGGGGCTCATGTGTGCCCGAGGGCAGCAGTCAGAGCCTGCTAGGGTGGGGAGTCACTGTGCAGGACCCGCCTGGGCTCCCGGGGTGCTTCACCTCTGGGCGCAACTCTCCTAGGAGGTTTAGTTTGCCTCGGCTGCTCGCTGATGTGAACTGCCACATCTGGCTGAAGTGTGTCAGCTGCAGGGTCTGAGCATGACCACCTCCCGTCCTTCCCACTCCCTAGGCCCGGCACGCCACCTATGGCATCCGCAAGTGCTTCCTCTTTCTGCTGCAGTGCCAGCTGACGCTTGTGGTCATCCAGGTGAGGTGGGGCCGCCATGGGCATCGGCACCCTCCCCACCCTCGGCTTCTGTGCCCCGGGGCCAGTTGAGAGGCTGGAGGAGGCAGCACAGCCTGGGGGCCCCCCAGGGCCTCTGAGAACCCCTGCTGGCAGAATCGTGTCCCCTTCAGCCCTCTGAGTGCAGGGCGAAGCAGCCCCGGGGCTCCCGGCATCTGACTTTTTGCTGGAATCTAATTGGGCTTCCCGGCTCTTCCTGGCCTAGTTCCTCTCTTGCCTCGTCCAGCTGCCGCCAATCCTGAGCACCACCGACATCCTGTGGCTGTCCTGTTTTTGCTACCCTCTGCTCAGGTGAGAGGCCGGGTCGCCCCCCATGTCCAGGGCCAGGATGTCCCCAAGTGTCCCCAGGAGCCCAGGTTCAGGAAGCCATGCTAGTGCCCTCCATTGTGGGGCCCCCCAGCCCCAGCTGGCTCCCTTCCTTGTCATAGCCTGTCTGCCCAGCACAGTTGCCCTTGCTGTTAGGACTCCTGAAAAGCTTCTCCTAGGGAATAATTGCAGAACATGGCGACTTCCCTGAAGGTCCAGTGGCTAAGATTCCATGCTCCCAATGCACGGGGCCCAGGTTCAAATTCTGGTTGAGAAACTAGATCAACCAGTGCAGCCAAATAAATAAATAGAAGTAAATATTTTTTAAAAAGAAAAGCATAATTAAAAAAAAAAGAATTGGGGGCATAGGGTCACAGTCCCTATCCTTCACCGTGTCCCTGGTTTTTAGCATCTCTCTGCTGGGAAAGCCCCCACATAGCTCCATCATGTCTATGGCCACAGGAAAGAACCTTCAGTCCATTCCTAAGAAGGTAAGTGACATGGAGTCCATGGGCCTGGGCTTTTCCCAAGGAAGGTGAGTGTGGAGGGGGCTGAGCCCTTGGGGAGCGAGGGGGGATTCCATCAGACCAAAGAGGCGGGTGGCATAGAGTGGGGAAAGCTCCTTGCCCTCCGGGCCTGCTCGCTTCCCGAGGACCCTATGAACCCACGCACCCGAGTGACGGGTCTCGGCTTCCCGCAGACCCAGCACTACTTCCTGCTATGCTTCTTGCTGAAGTTCAGCCTCACCATCAGCTCTGCCTCATCTGCTTTGCCTTCACACTGCAGAGCTTTTGCGACAGGTCCCGGGCCCGCAACCTCACCAACTGCTCCTCCATCATGCTGCCCAGGTGGGTCCCGCCCCGAACACCCATCCCCCAGGGCCACCTCCCTGGGGTCCCGAGGAAGCTGAGCCCACACATTGTCTTAGCAGCCACGCCGACACAGCCCCAGCCTGGTTTGACAACTTCGCCAACGGGCTGCTGTCGGCTCAGAAGCTCGCCGCTGCCCTGATTGTCCTACACACTGGTGAGGGGTGCCCTGGAGCCAGGTGGGGGCTTGTGGGGTACTCCCTGGGGACAGGGCTTCTGGCCGTGGGAGGTCTGACACGTGCCACGACCCTGTTTTCCCCAGTCTTCATCTCCATCACCCACGTGCACCGCACCAAGCCTCTGTGGAGGAAGAGCCCCCTGACGAACCTGTGGTGGGCTGTGACTGTGCCCGTGGTGTGAGTCTCTGGGGTGGAGGGCGGGAGCGGGGGAGGGGCTGTGATGTGAGGTGGGCTTTGGGCCAGGGGCTGAATGGCACCCTCCGGGTGCGCCTCCTGCCAAGAAGGGCAGGGAAGGAAGCAGGGGCCCCGGCTGACGCAGGGCTGCCGCCTCCTGCAGGCTGCTGGGGCAGGTGGCCCAGACGGCAGTGGACCTGCAGCTGTGGACACACAGGGACAGCCGCATCCACTTCGGCCTGGAGGACGTGCCTCTGCTGACGTGGCTCCTGGGCTGCCTGTCCCTGGTCCTCGTGGTGGTCACCAACGAGGTTGTGAAGCTGCACGAGATCCGGTGAGCCACCAGCAGGCCGTGTGTCCCCTCTAGGCTCAGGCACGTTCCCTAGTCACCTCCTGCCTCACCCCCCCACAGCCTTGCTGCCCGCACCCCATCCTCTGTGTCCTGTCCACCCCTGGCCTTGGCGTCTGCGCTAACCTGGTCTTCAATTTCCACCCCACCAGGGTCCGCGTCCGCTACCAGAAGCGACAGAAGCTGCAGTTTGAAACTAAGCTGGGCTGAACTCTCCCTTCTGAGCTGCTGGCCATGGCGGCCATAGTTGCCACTGTCTCTGGGGCTGAAGCCACGCCCATTTCTACATCTGGGGAGTTGATATCATGAACGTTTCAGGGTTTGCTCTTGCACTGCATGGCCCTGGAGGCCCAGCTCCTGGTGTCAGACGTGGAGCTGCAGCCTCAGTCCAGGACCGTCTAGCTCTTCCTCACCATGGGGAGACCCCTGGGCTCTTGAATGTATGACCTCGTGTGCTTAGCAGAGGGGCCCTTGGCCCCCTCCACTTGTGGGCTGCCCCCCTCCAGGGCCCCCTGACCAAGAGCCGCCTGGCCTTTGGGCAGAGCCGTGGACCGTGGGGCCTCTGGTGGGAGGGCAGTCCTGGGATGTGCCGGCGGTCCTCCAGGGTGCCGCTGGAGGCTGGGGCGGCAGGGTCCCCTCCACGGGCCCCCCTCGTCCTGTCTTCCTGGGGCAGAGCCCGCTCCTCCTCTGTGGGGGCCCTCACGCTGGAGCCCAGAGACGAGACGAGCCCCCACGTGGCCCAAGAACCTCCTCCTGGGCCGCCCTTGGGCAGACCATGGAGCCAGGCCTGGGGGCATGGCCTGGGACCTCCTTCCAGCCTCAGCCCCAGTTACCCTGTGAGAATGTTTTTACTGGTGTATATTTTTTACTGGAAATGAGCCTTTTGGGAATGAATACAGACTGGTTTGTATTAAAACTTATAAATTCCTGAAGCAAAACCTGTGGCTGGTCCCTGAGGCAGCCACGAAGGGGCCCACCCAAGGGTTGGGCCAGTGAGGGAGCCCCTCCCCGAAGGTGAATTGGGGGTGCCCAGGCCTTCTCCCCACCCTCCACATTGCGGGGATCGGCGCTCGGGTCTGGCTCAGGCACGACCCCTGGGCTCAGAGGTTCACGGCGCACATCCAAACACACAGCAGGGTCTTGTGGAATGACACTTTCATTGGTGTTAGTTGGGGGAAGAGGTTAAATGCTTACAGAGCTGGGGCCTGGGCCAGGCATGCCAGGCTTGCGCCCCATGGCGGGCAGTGGGTGCTCTCGCTGTGGTCCGAAGCCCTTCCCCCACTGTGTCCTCACAGGCAGTTATAGATAGAATAAATTCCATTTAAAATATATGCATTTCTCTCTGCTTAAAAAATAACATTTAGAGTGCCCGCACCCCATCCTCTGCGTCCTGTCCACCCCTGGCCTTGGCGTCTGCGCTAACCTGGTCTTCAATTTCCACCCCACCAGGGTCCGCGTCCGCTACCAGAAGCGACAGAAGCTGCAGTTTGAAACTAAGCTGGGCATGAACTCTCCCTTCTGAGCTGCTGGCCATGGCGGCCATAGTTGCCACTGTCTCTGGGGCTGAAGCCACGCCCATTTCTACATCTGGGGAGTTGATATCATGAACGTTTCAGGGTTTGCTCTTGCACTGCATGGCCCTGGAGGCCCAGCTCCTGGTGTCAGACGTGGAGCTGCAGCCTCAGTCCAGGACCGTCTAGCTCTTCCTCACCATGGGGAGACCCCTGGGCTCTTGAATGTATGACCTCGTGTGCTTAGCAGAGGGGCCCTTGGCCCCCTCCACTTGTGGGCTGCCCCCCTCCAGGGCCCCCTGACCAAGAGCCGCCTGGCCTTTGGGCAGAGCCGTGGACCGTGGGGCCTCTGGTGGGAGGGCAGTCCTGGGATGTGCCGGCGGTCCTCCAGGGTGCCGCTGGAGGCTGGGGCGGCAGGGTCCCCTCCACGGGCCCCCCTCGTCCTGTCTTCCTGGGGCAGAGCCCGCTCCTCCTCTGTGGGGGCCCTCACGCTGGAGCCCAGAGACGAGACGAGCCCCCACGTGGCCCAAGAACCTCCTCCTGGGCCGCCCTTGGGCAGACCATGGAGCCAGGCCTGGGGGCATGGCCTGGGACCTCCTTCCAGCCTCAGCCCCAGTTACCCTGTGAGAATGTTTTTACTGGTGTATATTTTTTACTGGAAATGAGCCTTTTGGGAATGAATACAGACTGGTTTGTATTAAAACTTATAAATTCCTGAAGCAAAACCTGTGGCTGGTCCCTGAGGCAGCCACGAAGGGGCCCACCCAAGGGTTGGGCCAGTGAGGGAGCCCCTCCCCGAAGGTGAATTGGGGGTGCCCAGGCCTTCTCCCCACCCTCCACATTGCGGGGATCGGCGCTCGGGTCTGGCTCAGGCACGACCCCTGGGCTCAGAGGTTCACGGCGCACATCCAAACACACAGCAGGGTCTTGTGGAATGACACTTTCATTGGTGTTAGTTGGGGGAAGAGGTTAAATGCTTACAGAGCTGGGGCCTGGGCCAGGCATGCCAGGCTTGCAGCCCCATGGCGGGCAGTGGGTGCTCTCGCTGTGGTCCGAAGCCCTTCCCCCACTGTGTCCTCACAGGCAGTTATAGATAGAATAAATTCCATTTAAAATATATGCATTTCTCTCTGCTTAAAAAATAACATTTAGAGTTGGAAACGTTTGGACTCTGGGGATCTGTTCGAGGGACCTGTTAATCCCACCGGCCCCACCACAGACAGCTTTGCCTCGCTGAGGGCAGGCAGGGGTGGAGCCTGAGGCTGGCTAGGTGCCACTGATGGCGAGAGCAGGCCCCTGGCCCTTGACACATCCTGTGTGCACCTGTGGGGGCCGGGCCAGATGCACTGCCGCCTCTAGCCTCTCAGGGTTCCAGGACTGCACGGTGGGTGGCTAGGGGACCTTGGCACAGGCACTTGAGACACTGGGGAGGTGGGGGGTACAGAGAAGGCACCCCAGAAGCCCAGCCACCACTCTTCCAGGACAGGAAGCTCTTACCAGGGTCCCTGTCCAAGAAGCAGGGTACTCCCCTCAGATTACACACTGGGGGGGGTGTAGGGAGGCTTTGCTGAGACATCAGGTTCTGAAAAGTCCCCTCCGCCGCTCGGCATGGGGCTGCTGTGGGGACGGCCACAGGCTGGGGGCTGTAGGAGGGACCCCGCTTGGGCGGTGGGGGCGTCTTCTGCGCTGGTGAGGGAAAGGGGTGGGCATTGCCAAAGGCTGCTGGCAGGTCCGGCTCAGTCCAGCATAGCATCCAGCTGGTCAGCCAGGGCGTCGAACATGGTGCTAATGTCGTCTAGGATGTGCTTGGTGGAGGCGCCGGGGGCGCTGTGGCAGGGAAGGGCCAGGTCAGACGAGCCAGCAGTCTGCACCCTGCTGGCCCTGGGCACGGGGCCTGGCTGGGGGGAGCACTGGGTGTGCATCTTGTCCCGTTTCTCATAATTTCCTGAGGTCATGGGAGTCACGGACTCCCAGAGGCACCGGGGTTCATAGAAAGAAGTGACTGGTCCGAGCTCCCGTGCCTCTTAAGTGCCATTTGCCTGCAGGCCAGATCTGGGTGACCCCTCCCCATAGGGACCCCCACCCCCAGCCTGAGGGTCTGATTGTCATGACACCGATGTCCCCTCCCCATCATGCCCAGACCCTGGGGGAAGGACTCGGGGGGTGGGGAAGCTAAAGTTTCCTGTTCTCCCAGCACCCTCACCCCTCTCGCTCCTCAGCACCAATGCTCTTCTCTGCGGCCCGCAGTGCAGCTGCCAGGGACGAACTGGTCTGCTCCAGTCTCTGCTGGGCCCGGCCCGGGCCCGCGGCCCCCGTGCTCTCCGGCCTTGGAGGGGGCACCGGGCGGGGGCCGAGCCGGGGAGCCAGCTTAGGGCCGGAAAATGCCAGCTGGGTGCAGGCCACAGACACAGGCTTGGGGGCTGTTCCTGCAGAGACAAAGAGGTTGGCTTGTGACTCAGCTGAGCTGAACACAGGCCCTGCCCACACCACCCTCTCCCTGCAGGCCCTGGCTTCATACCTGCTCCAGGCACCTTGATGAGGGCAGCAGGGGCAGCCGGGGGCTCTGTCTCCCCAGGCCGCCAACTGTTTTCCAGGGTGGGCCCAAGGGGCTGGGCCGGGAGGCTGGGGGAGAGAGGGGCTGGAGCTCCAGAGGTGGGAAGGCTGCTTGGGTCAGGCCGGGGAGGGCTGGGAGAGGCTGCGGGGGACTCGCTGGGGGTCTGTGAGGGCTGGGGGGCAGGGGCATTGGGTGTGGCACCCCTGTCTCTTATACACATCTCCTCCTGCCTCACCCACCCACAGCCTTGCTGCCCGCACCCCATCCTCTGCGTCCTGTCCACCCCTGGCCTTGGCGTCTGCGCTAACCTGGTCTTCAATTTCCACCCCACCAGGGTCCGCGTCCGCTACCAGAAGCGACAGAAGCTGCAGTTTGAAACTAAGCTGGGCATGAACTCTCCCTTCTGAGCTGCTGGCCATGGCGGCCATAGTTGCCACTGTCTCTGGGGCTGAAGCCACGCCCATTTCTACATCTGGGGAGTTGATATCATGAACGTTTCAGGGTTTGCTCTTGCACTGCATGGCCCTGGAGGCCCAGCTCCTGGTGTCAGACGTGGAGCTGCAGCCTCAGTCCAGGACCGTCTAGCTCTTCCTCACCATGGGGAGACCCCTGGGCTCTTGAATGTATGACCTCGTGTGCTTAGCAGAGGGGCCCTTGGCCCCCTCCACTTGTGGGCTGGCCCCCTCCAGGGCCCCCTGACCAAGAGCCGCCTGGCCTTTGGGCAGAGCCGTGGACCGTGGGGCCTCTGGTGGGAGGGCAGTCCTGGGATGTGCCGGCGGTCCTCCAGGGTGCCGCTGGAGGCTGGGGCGGCAGGGTCCCCTCCACGGGCCCCCCTCGTCCTGTCTTCCTGGGGCAGAGCCCGCTCCTCCTCTGTGGGGGCCCTCACGCTGGAGCCCAGAGACGAGACGAGCCCCCACGTGGCCCAAGAACCTCCTCCTGGGCCGCCCTTGGGCAGACCATGGAGCCAGGCCTGGGGGCATGGCCTGGGACCTCCTTCCAGCCTCAGCCCCAGTTACCCTGTGAGAATGTTTTTACTGGTGTATATTTTTTACTGGAAATGAGCCTTTTGGGAATGAATACAGACTGGTTTGTATTAAAACTTATAAATTCCTGAAGCAAAACCTGTGGCTGGTCCCTGAGGCAGCCACGAAGGGGCCCACCCAAGGGTTGGGCCAGTGAGGGAGCCCCTCCCCGAAGGTGAATTGGGGGTGCCCAGGCCTTCTCCCCACCCTCCACATTGCGGGGATCGGCGCTCGGGTCTGGCTCAGGCACGACCCCTGGGCTCAGAGGTTCACGGCGCACATCCAAACACACAGCAGGGTCTTGTGGAATGACACTTTCATTGGTGTTAGTTGGGGGAAGAGGTTAAATGCTTACAGAGCTGGGGCCTGGGCCAGGCATGCCAGGCTTGCAGCCCCATGGCGGGCAGTGGGTGCTCTCGCTGTGGTCCGAAGCCCTTCCCCCACTGTGTCCTCACAGGCAGTTATAGATAGAATAAATTCCATTTAAAATATATGCATTTCTCTCTGCTTTTTTTTTTTTTTTTTTTACCCCAAACTCCCCACAGGGAGATGTGTATAAGAGACAGCCCCGGAGGTGGCCCAGGGGCTGGGCTGGAGGGTGAGGCCTGGGGGTACATGAAGACATAAGGTGGAGGCCCTTGGCTGGGAATTGGGGAACAGAGTTTTGGGGGCCGCTCTGTGCCCTCTGGAAGATTCCTCTCCTGTGGGGTGTTGGGGTCCCCGCCACTGGGCTGGGGGGCAGGCTGTTCCTGGGAGTGGCCGGACCCCCGTGAGCGGGCCCCAATGCTCTCCTGGCTGGGGGAGCGGGCAGGGGGCAGGGGGAGTGGTTCGGGGCTGCCCCCTGCCATGGCCGCCTGGAGCTCCGGGCTTAGCTCGCTGCCCTGGAAGGTGAGGAGGCGTGGGCTGGCTGCAGGGGGCCCATCCCCGTTCTCCAGCCCCTCGATGGCCATCAGTTCTGGGCCCCTGGCCAGCCGGCGGCCACCTTCCCCCGGGGAATCCCCCTGTAGTAGGCCCCGCCGGAGCTCAGCCAGCCGCTTCACCCCCAGCATGAGCTTCTTCTGATGACCTGAGAGCAGGAGGATAGAGGCAGCAGGGTGAGCTGAGGCTGGAGAGGGTGCCCCTCATCCCTCCTGAGCCCGAAACATCTTGGGGGCCCTTGGAGGCACGCGGAGGCCCAGCCAGAAGGCCCAGGGCGGTCCTCACCGAGCTTGTTGACGCCAATCTCCTGCAGCTCCTCCCAGGTGAGGTCAGCCACCAGCCCCATGGAGTCGTAGCCACTGCTCACCAGCTGCTTGTGGTACTGAGGCAGCCCCAGGGCGCACAGCCACTCCAGCAGGTCCGCCTGCAAGAGCCGCACCGTTGGCTCCCAAGCCAGGAGGGCTCAGCCGGCGACGGGAGCCCGTGCCTGCCGCCCACTCACCGGGATGTAGTTGGGCAACCACTCGGCGATGCTCAGCTGGGCGATCTCCGAGGCGATCTTCTTCCTGTGCCCAGGCTTGGTCACCCCGATGGCCGTCAGGTCCTGCCACACAAAGTCGTGCCATCAGGCCCCCTCCATGGCCACGGGTTCCTGCCCTGCCCTCCCCCTGTGGCACCGACCTCGGGCGTCATGCGGCTGATAGTTGGCACATCGTAGCCAGCCTGCAGAAAGTGGGCAGTGTAGCCCTCCAGCTGGAATTCGCTCAGCCAGTTATGAATGGCCTGAGCATCCTGCAAGTTGGGGGGAGGGGGTGCCATTAATGGCGCTGAGCCTGCAGGGGGAAGGGGCTGAGTGCCAAGGCCACAGTCCCGCCACTGACCCCAGCCCCCGCCCAGGGGCCTGGTCCGAACAGGAACTCAAGTCCACCCTGAGGCCTATCCCGCCCCCTCCACTGGGCCCACAGCCACCTCCCCAGTGGAGGTCACACCTTCCCCTCCAGCAGCTGCTCAGGCCTCACGTCCTGGGTGAAGTGCTGCTCCCCCAAGCGATAGTTGGCCAGAGGGCGGTGGTTCGCGTTGTCTTTGAGGACAGAGAGAAATGCACTCAGGATGGCAGGATGCAGGGGTGCCAGGTCCTCGGCACCCCCACCTGCATCTCTCCTGGCCCCTGCCTCCCTTCCTACCTGCCAGGGACGCGGGCTGTAGTCCTGCAGGCACCTGGTCCTCTCCGGCAGAGGGCAGCGGCTGGAGATGGGAAGGTGATGTCTCTTGTTTGGGGAACTGGCAGTGGGAGGCAGGGGAAGGGGAGGAGAAAGGGTTCAGCCCTGGCAAGAGCCCCCCACCCCCCACCCACCTGGGCGTTCTCGATAAGGAGGCCGCTGCTGTGGCCATTGGTGCCCTCGGAGCTCTGCCCACTGCCGGCACTGCGGATGCTGCCCACGCTGCCCTCGCTGCCCACGCTGTTCCTGTCACCTGCTGCAGGGGGCAGGAGCCAAGAGGTCAGAACCCCGGTGGGCCCCACCCACAGCTGGCTGGCAGCTGGCCAGAGCCAGACGCTCACGCCAGTGCTCAGCATCGCCATACCCGCTCCCGGACAGGACATACCTGGGCTGTCTGGGCTGAGGCCCACCCGGGGCAGCTGGCCATAGGTGAGGGGGGGCGGGGCTCCTCGGCAGGGGGCTGCGGCATCCTGGAGAAGCCTGGGCGCAGGGGGGTGGGCACAGAGGAGAGGCGGGGTGCCAAGACACCCACCCGCTTGCTGACCACCTCGACGATGCCCGGGGGAAAGTAGCCCACACGGTCGGTGCCCCTCTGGCTCTCGTGGATGTGGCCCTTCCAGCGGCCGTCTGGGTGCTGCTCAAGCACCTGTGGCAGATGGGCAGGGGGCATGGTCACTTCCTGCGCCAAGTGGCCAGCCTGCAGCCATGGTCCAGCTCCTCCCCTCCCCACAGGGAGCACCCCCTGATGCTCAAGTGGGCCTACAGTCCCGCCCCTGCCAGCATCCAGCCCAACCCCCAGGTTGCCTCCAGGGTAAACAAAGAGTCTGGAGTCAGCCTGGGTTCAGACCCCAGCTCCACTGGGGGCTAGCTTGTGACTCTGGACAAATCACTTTAATTCTTTAAAGCCTCAATTCTGTCAGCTCTAAAAAAGGAAGTGATAAGAACGCCCACCTTACTTAGACGGCAAAGAATTCAATGAGATCGTGCAAATAAAGACCTTAACACAGAACCTGATCCACAGCAGGTGCCCAAGTAAGTGACAGCAACCAATTGCGTTCTCAGAGGAATGCCTGCGTCGGGTCCTCACCGTGATGACGTCCCCTGCCCGGATGTTGAGGGCAGTGGGGTCGTGGAGGTTCCAGAAATCCTTGAGCGCCCGGACCTTCAGGATCCCTGAGGCCTCTGAGACAAGGAAGAGGACGGGTGTCATCTGAGGGTTCCCAGGGCATCTTCCCACCCCTCCAGTCCCCTTCATGACCCTCCCTCTCAATTCTGTCAGCTCTAAAAAAGGAAGTGATAAGAACGCCCACCTTACTTAGACGGCAAAGAATTCAATGAGATCGTGCAAATAAAGACCTTAACACAGAACCTGATCCACAGCAGGTGCCCAAGTAAGTGACAGCAACCAATTGCGTTCTCAGAGGAATGCCTGCGTCGGGTCCTCACCGTGATGACGTCCCCTGCCCGGATGTTGAGGGCAGTGGGGTCGTGGAGGTTCCAGAAATCCTTGAGCGCCCGGACCTTCAGGATCCCTGAGGCCTCTGAGACAAGGAAGAGGACGGGTGTCATCTGAGGGTTCCCAGGGCATCTTCCCACCCCTCCAGTCCCCTTCATGACCCTCCCCCAGGTCCCTGCCCCCTCATCCCCACAGCATCCCCCTGGCCAGCCCCAGGAATCTGACATCCTCTCCTCCTCCACTCCCGGGGACCCTCTGGAGTGGCTCTGAAGCCCCTGGGCTGGGTCTTCTCCCCACCACACGCACCCCGCAGGAGCTGCTTAATCTCCCGGCTGGCCTGGGAGGTGGTGAACTGGTTCACGATGTCCAGCGCCGTCTGGTTATACGTGTTCCGAATGTTCACGTCCACCCCTCCCTAGGCACACAGAGTGGGGCCAGCCTGTGCTGAGCACGGGGTTGGCCGCTTCTCCCAATTCCCACAGCTACCCAGGAAGTAGCTACTGTTTTCATATTTTACATGAGAAAATGGAAGCTCAAATTTGTTCTGGGATGAGCTCAACACTCAGCCAGTGAAAGGCAGAACTGGGGCTCAAACCACGTCTATCTGCTTTCCAGACACCTGGGCCCCAACCCACGCGGGGCACTCCTTCTCTTGCCTCCCCAGCCAGTCTTGGATCCAGCACCCGGAGGGGATCTGTATACACATGTGGGGTGACCAGGGGTCCACACCCACCTCCAGGAGCAGCCGCACCACTTCGGTCTTGCCATACAGTGCAGCCTCGTGGAGCGCCGTGCCTGTTTTGGTTTGGCGGTTGATCTCAATCCCGGCTCTTAGGAGCTGCCTGCGGACAGTAGGGCAAGTGACTGGCATGGGGGCGGGGGGGCAGCGGGTACGGAAAGAGAGGAAGCTGATCACTGGGGGTTGGGAGGGCGATCCAGAGCAAGGGTGAAGGAGGTAGTGGGGCAGGGCGCTGAGGGGACGTTGACAGTCCTGTAGGAAGAGGTGGAGGAAGCCGGGGGGGCCCGGGTACCTGATGACCTCTCTGTGGCCATTCTTGGCAGCCAAGTGCAGGGGCGTGGTGTAGTTGGGGTCACACGGGTCCTTGGCCTCCCCCTCCAGCAGCGCCACACATAAGTGGCTGTTCAGCAACAGCTGGGCCACCTGCGGCAACCGGCCTTGGGTAGGGCCTCCCCCCGGAGACCCCACGCACGCCTAGAACCCAGTACCCCAAGGGCAGCAGGCCTCACCTTGAGCCGTCCAAACTCACAGGCCAGGTCCAAGGGCGTCTTCTTGGCCTTGTTGACCAGGCATGGGTTGGACTGGTGCTGGAGGAGCATTTCTGACTGGGGTGGGGGGAGCCGGGTGAGGGTCTGTCTGGCCGGGGCCCCCGTGCCGGCCCCTGCCCCCAGCCCTGGCGCCCTGTAGGCTGGCAGGCTCACGCACCACTTCGTAGTGTCCGTACTGTGCAGACAGGTGCAGGGGGATCTGCCCGTCCAGCGAGGCGGCGTTCACGGCTGCAGAGGCACGCAGCAGCAGCCTCACGGGTTCCAGGCGGCCCTGCCAGGCTGCGTAGTGCAGTGGGCGCATGCCTGCAGGAGGGGATGGGTTTCTGAGGGAGGTCCTGGGACAGCCTGGGGTCAGGGGAAAGAACTGAGCCCAGCTGGAGGGGAGAAGACCCCGAGGAAGCTGGGTGTGGCCAGGAAGAGGCTGGGCTGAAGCCAGAGGGCCACTGTGCCCATCACAGAGGATCTGGTGGCCTTGTAACCTCAACTTCCCCAGCTGGATAATGGGCTGTCAGTACCACCCACGACCCCAGTAGGCTGTGAAGACTGACGAGGTCCGGCATCTGCAAGCTCTGAGAAGCCACGCCCACATCCCTGGCACTGCCATGATGTGGCAGGCGCACGCTGACCCCAGGGTCTGGGGTGGGGGGTGCCCTGGGCTCTCACCATTGCTGTCCTTGATATCCACGGTGGCTTGAGCCTCCAGCAACAGGGCAATGAGCTCCAGGCTGCCCCCCAAGGCAGCATGGTGGAGAGCCGAAAAGCTGGCGTGTCCCCCCGGAGACCCCACGCACGCCTAGAACCCAGTACCCCAAGGGCAGCAGGCCTCACCTTGAGCCGTCCAAACTCACAGGCCAGGTCCAAGGGCGTCTTCTTGGCCTTGTTGACCAGGCATGGGTTGGACTGGTGCTGGAGGAGCATTTCTGACTGGGGTGGGGGGAGCCGGGTGAGGGTCTGTCTGGCCGGGGCCCCCGTGCCGGCCCCTGCCCCCAGCCCTGGCGCCCTGTAGGCTGGCAGGCTCACGCACCACTTCGTAGTGTCCGTACTGTGCAGACAGGTGCAGGGGGATCTGCCCGTCCAGCGAGGCGGCGTTCACGGCTGCAGAGGCACGCAGCAGCAGCCTCACGGGTTCCAGGCGGCCCTGCCAGGCTGCGTAGTGCAGTGGGCGCATGCCTGCAGGAGGGGATGGGTTTCTGAGGGAGGTCCTGGGACAGCCTGGGGTCAGGGGAAAGAACTGAGCCCAGCTGGAGGGGAGAAGACCCCGAGGAAGCTGGGTGTGGCCAGGAAGAGGCTGGGCTGAAGCCAGAGGGCCACTGTGCCCATCACAGAGGATCTGGTGGCCTTGTAACCTCAACTTCCCCAGCTGGATAATGGGCTGTCAGTACCACCCACGACCCCAGTAGGCTGTGAAGACTGACGAGGTCCGGCATCTGCAAGCTCTGAGAAGCCACGCCCACAGCCCTGGCACTGCCATGATGTGGCAGGCGCACGCTGACCCCAGGGTCTGGGGTGGGGGGTGCCCTGGGCTCTCACCATTGCTGTCCTTGATATCCACGGTGGCTTGAGCCTCCAGCAACAGGGCAATGAGCTCCAGGCTGCCCCCCAAGGCAGCATGGTGGAGAGCCGAAAAGCTGGCGTGGTGGGACACAGGTCAGGGGTGTCAGGGAGCAGTCTCCACCCCTGAAATCCTGGTCTTCCAGGGCAGACTCATCCTGGGGGCTGGCGTGGCTGAGTTACTTGCCCACTGTGGCTGCCCCCCCGGCACCGCCCCCCCTCAACACACACACACACCCTGCCAGCCACGCCGTGGGAGCGCAGAGCTGCTGGGCTGCGGCATGAAAGGGCTTAGTGTCTGGGCTGAGAGGCCTGTTTGTCTGGCCTCCCCCTCAGCGGGCCCAGGGGAGGGGGCCGTGGGAGCAGAAGCCCCAGGGCTCCTACCCTCCAGGGAGAAAATGGGGCCCAGCAGGAACTGGACCCAAGGAGGCCCCTCAGAGAGGCCCCCTCCCCGCACTCAAGGACAGCCCCACGGGCAGGCATGTAGGCAGACGGGCCAGAGCGCTCAGTGAACATGCTTCCAGGGCCGGGTCTGAGAGGGAAAGGGACTCCAGGCCCCTGATCCTTCCCCACCTCTCCCCTACCACGCGGTTTTCAAGAGGGCTTGAGGGGGCTCTCACTCACCCATCAGCATCCTGGTAGTTGACATTGAGCCTCTTTGTGGAGCCGAGGAGCTCTGGGGGTTGGAGCAGAGGTGTCAGGGCACCCGTACCCACCCCTGACCCAGGGTCCCTCCTGCCCACGGCTCGGCTCCCACTGACCTCGCGGAGTGCAGAAAAGCACCTGTCCCATGGCCCACCAAGCTGTCTGGTCCCTGTGGCCCTTCACCCTGGCCCATCAGCTGGAGGGCACCGACTGCAGGGAGCTGCTACAGCAGTGGCTGGCTTCCCCGGGTCCCCAGCCCCACTTGTTTATAGTCGAAGGGGGTGGTGATGGGGGCCCCCCCGGCCTGCCGTGCCCTCAAAGGACAGGCCCACGAGTGCATGGTTAGCATTCCTGCCTGAATGGGCCGAGGAGCCAGTCTCATTGTTCCACGGGGCCGAGGGGGCTGAGAGAGAAGAGAGGGGGGCCAGAAGCTTGAGGGTGAGAGGGCGGATGCCAAGGCTGGACCCAAGGGTCACATGCCCGGCCCGGGGGGCATCCTTGAGTGGAGCTAGAGGAGAAGGTGGCATCATGCAGACCCACACCATGCCCCGGCTCTGCCAGGCACTCGCTGTGTGACCTGCAGAAAGTCACTTAACCTCTTCAGTTCAGGGTTCTCATCTGTAAAATGGGCTGATCATAGAAACCACGCACAAGGGTTGTGAGTACAACGCCTGACCCTCGTGAAAGACGGGAGCTATCAGCCTTCAGCGCTCCTTACATGGTAGCCAGTACTCCCGAGACGTGGTGTCTCCAGTGAAAGCTGGTACCATTCCCCCCACCGGCCCCTGTCAGGGAAGGAACTGCAGACTCTGCACCCCACGAGCTCCTGGCAGACAGCTCCATGCCCCGGGGCAGGGGTAGGACACCGGATCAGTCCCCTCTCGGGGACAGGGTTCATGCAGGCGTGCTCCACATGTGAGTCAGGGCGCGGGAGGCGGGGGACAGCGGTCCTCAGGGAGAGGAGAGTGCTGTCACAGGCGGCCCCTGCCTCCCGCTGGAACCCACCCCTGCCGGGAAGGAGGACGAGGAGGAGGCCCGTTGGAGCCGAGGAGCTCTGGGGGTTGGAGCAGAGGTGTCAGGGCACCCGTACCCACCCCTGATCCAGGGTCCCTCCTGCCCACGGCTCGGCTCCCACTGACCTCGCGGAGTGCAGAAAAGCACCTGTCCCATGGCCCACCAAGCTGTCTGGTCCCTGTGGCCCTTCACCCTGGCCCATCAGCTGGAGGGCACCGACTGCAGGGAGCTGCTACAGCAGTGGCTGGCTTCCCCGGGTCCCCAGCCCCACTTGTTTATAGTCGAAGGGGGTGGTGATGGGGGCCCCCCCGGCCTGCCGTGCCCTCAAAGGACAGGCCCACGAGTGCATGGTTAGCATTCCTGCCTGAATGGGCCGAGGAGCCAGTCTCATTGTTCCACGGGGCCGAGGGGGCTGAGAGAGAAGAGAGGGGGGCCAGAAGCTTGAGGGTGAGAGGGCGGATGCCAAGGCTGGACCCAAGGGTCACATGCCCGGCCCGGGGGGCATCCTTGAGTGGAGCTAGAGGAGAAGGTGGCATCATGCAGACCCACACCATGCCCCGGCTCTGCCAGGCACTCGCTGTGTGACCTGCAGAAAGTCACTTAACCTCTTCAGTTCAGGGTTCTCATCTGTAAAATGGGCTGATCATAGAAACCACGCACAAGGGTTGTGAGTACAACGCCTGACCCTCGTGAAAGACGGGAGCTATCAGCCTTCAGCGCTCCTTACATGGTAGCCAGTACTCCCGAGACGTGGTGTCTCCAGTGAAAGCTGGTACCATTCCCCCCACCGGCCCCTGTCAGGGAAGGAACTGCAGACTCTGCACCCCACGAGCTCCTGGCAGACAGCTCCATGCCCCGGGGCAGGGGTAGGACACCGGATCAGTCCCCTCTCGGGGACAGGGTTCATGCAGGCGTGCTCCACATGTGAGTCAGGGCGCGGGAGGCGGGGGACAGCGGTCCTCAGGGAGAGGAGAGTGCTGTCACAGGCGGCCCCTGCCTCCCGCTGGAACCCACCCCTGCCGGGAAGGAGGACGAGGAGGAGGCCCGGCTCAACCCAGCCAGGCACGGTGCCAAGCATGCTGGTCCAGGCCTGCCCCCCAGGCCCCGGTGGGCCCCTGAATACCCCAGCAAGACAGGGCCTCATTCCAATAGGGAGGGACCAAGCGTGCAGTGAGGAGGCGCACAGGACAGGGAAAGGGGGGACAGCAACATTCAGGGCTGAGCCGAATGGCGCTGCACCGAAAAGGTAAGAGCCGAGGCGTGACGAAGCCGCAAGCTGGGGGAGGCTGCTCCCAGCCATCCTGCAGCCTCCTTGGAAAGTCCTCATCACACAGAACGGCTCAGCAAAGTGGACAGAACAGAGGCCCGAGGGGCAGGAAGTGCATGGTTCAGATTCTTCTCCCTCTGCCCAGCTGTGTGACCTTGAGCAGCCCTGGGACCTCTCTGAGCCTCTCTGAGGGCAAGGAGGTCAATACAGGGAAGTCCCTCCACCTGCTGCCTGCCTGGATGGTCCGGGGCGGCCGAGAGGCAGCCCCTCCGGGGAGTGGCAGGACAACGTGACGGGAACAAGGGCAGGGCCAGCCTGACTGTGTTTTTTTTTTTTCCAGAACAATGGCCGGAAAGGCGGTGGGGGAGAGGCTCCGAGTGACTGGGCTGGGGACCTTGGCAGGGAGGGCGGAGGGTCCTAGGTTCCTGGCAGCAGCTCCAGGCACTTCCCCTGAGCCACCACCTTCTTCCCAGGCCCGGGCTCTGGGGGTGGAAGGGTCTCGCTCCTGATTTAGGCTCGGGAGGAGGATGTGAGCTCAGCAGGCCACCCACAGCCCTCTCCATTTCCTCTGGTCAGAGAGGGGACAGCTCAGAGCAGGGAGGAGGGAGGAAGGGTGGAAGCCAGGCCTGGGCATTGGTTGCCCTCTCCTCCCAGGCACCTGCTCCCTGAGGATCCAGGTGGGCAGGGAGGGATGGCCCTCCAGTGACCTGGTACCCAACAGAGGAGGCTCAGGGCGCACCCCTCCTTGGACAGCCAGGAAGCTCGAGCCACCGCCCAGAGGGGAAAGAAGGAGCCCTTGACGCCTCCCTTCCGGCAGTTCCCTTCACCCTTCTGGGTATGGAGCAGGAGCCCGCAGCCCCTCCCTTCTGAGAGCTGCTTCAGAATCACCTGAAGAACTTTCTGATTCTGCAAAGTCCTGGGCTGTCTGTGATAATTCTGTAATTCTCGGGGAGGCCAGGGAGTCGGCACTTGCAGAACAATCCCTGGGTGATTCTGACGGACAGCTGAGTGCGGTAGCACAGGGAGGAGGGCTCGGGCTTGTGGTGTGATCTGCCACGCCACTGCTGTGTGACCTTGGGCAAATCACTAACCCTCTCTGAGTGTCAGTTTCCTTATCTGTAAAGTGGATATAGAAGTACCTGCCTCACAGGGAATAGAGGCAACTACAGTATGGCCCCATGGACAGTAGCTTCCCAGCCTCCTCTGTGGGATTCTCCAGGAAAGAATACTGGAGTGGGTTGCCGTTTGCTTCTCCAGGGGATCTTCCGGACCCAGCAATCAAACCCAGGTCTCCAGTCTTACAGCAGATACTTTACCAACTGAGCCACGAGGGAAGAGCCCTAGGGTCTCAAAGGTCACTTTGGGATCTCCTTTTTGTCACCAGTTTTCCCAGTCCTCTGAGAGGAGGAGACAGGGAGCCCCAGGACCCTATGACTCTATGCCTGTGCATAGACTCTGTGTCTGTGACGGAATGGTCATCTTCCCCCACAGACATTCCCCCCTGAGCACTGGGGGCCTTCCCAGAGCCTAGGACACCAGCTGCAAAGTTCCCACCACCAGCTTCGAGCCACTTGCCTCCCTGAGGGCCTCATTTTGAGGCCCAGGGCTACGAGGCCAAGGCCCCACTGGGCAGATCGCCAAAAACAACACTGAGGTGTGGGGAGGAGGAGAGTGGCTCCCACTCTTGGGTCTCTAGGGCCCTCCTTGGCACCTTCCCCTTATTGGGCTCACCTTGCACCCACTTCCCCAGGCACAGAGAGCACCCTCTCCAACTCCATCTCCCGACAACCTGAGTGTCCTGCCCTGGTGTGGAAGTGGGGGCACTCACACATGTGCACAGCTCCCAGGCCCTTAAAATCCTTTCTTTGGGTACCCATACTCCCAGGTGTGGGTGGGGATAATTAGACATCTTCGGGTAGCCCGGGGGACTCCTTTCTGTGAAGGGCTAAGCTGTGTCTTGGGGCTAGAGCCCCAGCACCTGAGAAGGGTCGTCTCTCCCCTCCTGTCCCTGCTGGTGGAGGAACTCAGGGGACAAGTCCAGTGTCCTCCTGGGACACTGGGAGGGACACTCCCTCCTCCAGGGAGCTTGCCCTGAAGCCCAGAAGTCTACTCTTTTGGGGAAGGGGGTCTCATTGCAGAGGTACTCAGGAGCTAGAAGTCAGGGGTGGCCACCTGTACACGGAGCTTTCACAGCCCTATCGACTAGAGACCCCAGGCTACAGAGAAGCCTCTCTCTCTCAGGAAATTAACTTCGGACACACACCCTCCAGCAGGCTTCAGTAACCGGTTAGATAATGTGAACTTTGTTTTAAGCAGAAAGTGAAAGTTGCTCAGTTGTATCTGACTCTTTGCGACCCTATGGACTATACAGTCCACGGAATTTTCCAGGCCAGAATACTGGAGTGGGAAGTCTTCCCCTTCTCCAGGGGATCTTCCCAACCCAGGGATCCGAACCCAGGTCTCCCGCATTGCAGGTGGATTCTTTACTAGCTGAGCTACCAGGGAAGCCCAAGAATACTGGAATGGGTAGCTTATCCCTTCTCCAGCAGATCTTTCAGACCCAGGAATCGAACTGGGGTCTCCTGCATCGCAGGCAGATTCTTTACCAGCTGAGCTACCAGGTAACCCCTCTTTGGGGCAGAATTCCTTGTAAAAAAAGCTATCTTACACTCGAAGAGCCCACGATAAACGTGTTCCACTGCTGTGATTAAATAATAATAAAAAAGCTATCTTACAAATGTTGTCATCAAATTGATAAAAACACAGAGATGCTCTGGTTGGACTAAGGGGTCAGGGGTGGAGCACTACCTATTCAGTCTTTCCCAACCTACTGCCAGAAACCCTTTGGCTCCAAAGAACACGCTGGAAAAACCACCTGCTGAAGGCAACCCCACAAGGCCAGGAATTTGGGTTGGTTTTGTTCACTGCTGGAGCTCAGAGCATAGGACAGAGCCTGGCACACAGTAGGCACTCCCCCCAGACTAGAATCAATGTACTTCAATCCTTTTACTTTACAGATGAGGAAACTGAGCCCCAGAGAGGTTAAGAGATTTGCCTAAGGATACACAGCAAGGAGGACCCAACTTCCTCTCTGATGTTCCCACATTGAGGCACTCCCACCCCAAGTCCCCAGATCAGAGTGACCACTTCCCCCAGGCCTCTCTCTACAGCCTGGCACTCAGAGGAGGGTTTCAGGTAAACAGTCACCCCACCAAGTACTCACTTGTCTTTGTGGCCTTGACCTTAGCCACCAGTTTCTGCACACCAGTCACATCTCCATTCTTGACAGCGAGGATCAGGTCCTGTTCTCGACCCATCCTTCCTGGTCCCTGGGCTGGATGCTAGGCTCAGGGGTCCAGGGCAGAGGCAGGGAAACTGATCTAAGCCGAGATGTCAGGGTGCCATCCCTTGGCCCTTTGGAGGGCCAGTCTTCCGGTGTGGGGAGAGTGTGTCTGGTGTCCCAGGCAGTGGGCTTCTTGGTAGGCGTTGACAGGTACTCCTTCAAGGTGCTTCGTGAGCTGCTGCCACAAGCAGGAAAGCTGATCTCTGAGGGGGTGGAGGCTGTGTGGAAATCTGGACGGATATCAGCTTGCAGCTTCCGAAAGCCCAGGGATGGGCCGGGTCTGGGGGCGCCAATCTTCCCACACGGCTCAGGAGCACTGGTGCTCACCCAGAGAGAAGCCAGCATTCCCTCGTGCCTTGGGCAGCAGGGGCGGCCAGGTCTCGGGGGTCTGGAAAAGGTGTGATCCGCTGAGGGTCTGCTGAAGGCTGGGTCGGAGTCTGTAAGGGTCCCAGAAGCAGGGCTCAGAGAAAGAACAGGACAGGGCTTCCAGGGAGCCCCCAAGTTACCCTGGCTGCCCTTCTAAGTCAAGGGAGGGGCTGAGCCACCCATAAGTGGGAGGGAGCCGCCATGCATGAGAGGAGTATTGAGGGGGGGGGTTGCTCTGGGACGGGGAGGCTGAGTCACCGAGGCCCCAGGGCACCTGGCAGCACCTCAACCCTGGGCAGGAGGGGCCCTGGCAGCACGACACACGGGGGCAGGTCGGGCCAGCAGCCTGTTCTCCACAGCCTGAGGCTCTGACACCCACAGACAAGTGGTGGGCCGGAAGGTGGGGCCTGGGAGGGTCAGGCACAGGAGGACTGGCAGGGGTCACCCCTCCCCATCTAGGCTCTGTCCTGGTCACCGGAAGCCCTAGCCTCAGGGCTCTTTATGAATTCAGAAGGTGGAGTGGAGAGCTATGGCCCCCCGACTCTGGCGGAGGGTCTGCCTGCAGGACAGAGAGGCTTTACAGCACCTGTTGCTGACCCATCCTCACCCTAGTGCGGGGATGCAGAAACAGCCGGGCAGAGAACAGAGATGAGAGCTGGGGTACTGCTGCTAAATGGGGCTGTCCGCCCTCCCAAGCCTGAATCTGAGTCCCAGAGCCCCGACTTCACTTAGAAAAGCTTACGTCAGTTTCTCAGTGGCCGAGAATTTGTTGCCCGAGTCCCGTGGCATGAGACTCGCGGCAGGCCTGGGGCCCTAGCTGGGGTCCTCTTACTCCCCAGAAGTCCCAAGCCCAAACCAGATGGCACTCCAGCTCAAAGCCCGCGGCCCGACATTGGGGGAGGGCGCCCCTGGCAGTGCATGGGGTCGGGCTGGCTCCCCCGCCCCCCGGAATGCCAGCCCAGCGCCGCGCAACCCCCCAATCCAGCCTAGCCCAGGCCGACCGGGGAACAAAGCGGCGAGAAGGACCGGGAGGGCCAAGCGCCCGGAGGGATTGATGCGGGGAGACGGTGTACTGGCGCGAGGAGGACAGAAAGACCCGACGCCCGCGGATCCCGCAAGAAAAGTTACTTTGTGCCCGCCCTCAAGAGTGCTGACCCCCAGATCAGGCCCCGCAGTCTCACCTTTCCCAGCCTAACCAGATGGCACTCCAGCTCAAAGCCCGCGGCCCGACATTGGGGGAGGGCGCCCCTGGCAGTGCATGGGGTCGGGCTGGCTCCCCCGCCCCCCGGAATGCCAGTCCAGCGCCGCGCAACCCCCCAACCCAGCCCAGCCCAGGCCGACCGGGGAACAAAGCGGCGAGAAGGACCGGAGGGCCAAACGCCCGGAGGGATTGATGCGGAGAGACGGTGTACTGGCGCGAGGAGGACAGAAGGACCCGACGGATGAAGACGCCCGCGGATCTCGCAAGAAAAGTTACTTTGTGCCCGCCCTCAAGGGTGCTGACCCCCAGATCAGGCCCCGCAGTCTCACCTTTCCCAGCCGCCCCGCCGGGGGTCCGGCCGGTCCTGCTCGGTCCCTGGCCCCCTGGACGGTGGCTCCCACTGCCCCCCCTCCCCCCTTTTCTCCTCCTTTTTCCAAGGCCGGCTCGGCGCCTCCCGCAGGAAATCCCGCCCCTCCCCCCTCCCTCCCACCGGATCGGGAGCGGAGGGACCGTCCCGGCCGCGCAGCCGGGCTGTCAGTCAGAGCCTGCGGCCCCGCCCCGATTCGCGTGCGGCCCCGCCCCGATCCGCGCGCGGCCCGCCCCGCCCCCCGGGCCCGAGCGTCTGCGCATGCGTCCAGGTGAAGCGGTGGGGGTGGGGACGGGGGCGGGAACTAGAGAGCGAGACTCGGCATCCTGACTGGATCCCGGGCGCGACCTGAGGCTCTGGAGTTCAGACGGACGGGAGAGACACCCTGTGTACGACGGGGTGCGAGAAAGGACGCGATGTGATGGGAGCTGGGAATCGAGACCCAGGAATCCCACTTGGGGAGCCCCTCCCTTTCTTCTTCCTCGCCCCTCGTCCTTCCCGGGACTCCCGCAGCGACCTCCGCCCGCGACCCGAAGTCACAGGCCGACGGCCCCTGGTCGGAGCGATGGTGCCACCTAGCGGGCCGCGTGGGGACGGCCCGAGGCGGCGGCGGCGGGGACCCCAGGCTCCGGGAGGCGCTAACGACCTGCTGGGGTGGCGCTTCAGCACCGCGTGGGTCGGACAGCGCCTCCCGCCGCCCCCCCAAGTCCTGGAAGCCCGGCTTCCGAGCCCCGAGGCAAGGATCCAACAGAAGGACCTGAAGGAACTGCGGGCCCCCCTAGCCTGCACCTGGCGGTCCGTGGTGGCCCTCAGTGTGCGAAGCCGAATTGGGGAACCCAGCGTTCTCCCTTCTCTAACCCTCCTTCTTCCCAGTCCAGCCTGGATGGTGCGGACTAGGCAGTCCGGGGTTGCGGAGGGGAGGGTCACGCTTATAACTCTTCATAAGACGCTTTCAAACGCGAGCCTCCTCGAGAACTACTAGAGAGGAGCCCCAGAGGCAGGCGGGGGATAGGAGAAGAGGCGCTCCTACAAATCCAGAAACTAGCAAGCTCTCCGCCCCCTAGTAATCGCGGCGCAGATTTGTCGTCGGGCGCTAGGACCCAGGACACCCAGGAAGGTGGGAAGCAGGTGGGTGGACCGGAGACTCGGGGAGAGGCGGTGGAACCCGCGCGCGCTAGGGCCGCGCGGACTCCCGGAGGTGGGCGGGGCGGGGGGGGGGG